>VSDK01019142.1:7759-25374 GCA_009767595.1 Symbiodinium kawagutii | reverse complement strand
AACAGAAAACCTACCGGTTCGGTTCCCAATGTTGGTTGCGTAGAATTCTCCAGTAGAATTCTCCACTAAAATTCTCCAGCGAAAGTCTCCACTGGAATTATCCAGCGAAATTCTCCAGCGTCTATTAGTCTTTCTCTCTAAGTGGTCCTGATGCCATGTAGATGGGTGAATCATCCCTCTACAGCCACGCACCTCGTACTTGGCGCGCCATGTGCCAGCGGCTTCGATCTGAGCACGGCGGTGATGAATTTCCTATGGTGCTTGGTGATCCTGGCAGTTTCGAAACTCTTCACATATCCCTTGCTGCACCACGACGCCACACAAAATCAAACAACACCGAGCTCTTCGAGATCCAGATGAAATATTCAGAAAGGCGAGTCCTAATAAAGACAACAGGTGAATAGTCCCTGGACTAATCTTTCTCCATTCTGTTTCGAAATCCTAAATCATACACTGCTAATCAGAGGGGAGAGTATATTACACATCCACACACATCCTAATATTCCTAATACACCCTATTAGTCAAGGGAATGGTTGAACACACATCGATTTTGGAGCTTTCTAGGATGTACCACATCCCTTGTTGGAATGCAATAATTGGTAGGTGGAATGTGATTCCATTTCTTTTCTGCAATCATATATTGCATCCTGGTAGCGGATACAGAACAAACACAGACATGGGTGCTGCCACGAGTCCCACAAGCCATGTGGAACATGTGCAGGGAATTCTGGGGATATGTGAGAAGATTGAAAGACTGTACTACAGGTTGATGAAGTCCATTATGGATGGCTAAAAGATGTGGACATCCTAGGCCCTAGGCCCTACCTTTTTGTTTCACACCCAACAATCAGGTACATTCATTGGTAATGACTGATCAAGGGTCAATAATGGATGATGCTTGATTAACTATAGTTGATTATGTATATTGACGGTTGATCAGCGGGTCAAAAATGCTTGATGGTGATGAATGGTTGATGTCTAATGCGAAATTCAAGTACAACATCATCAAGACTTTGGAGTATCTCCACAGCACCCTGCTCTCCAAGCCACACTGCGGTCGAACATTTCCCTTGCCTGCTCTACCTGAGTCCGTGCAGTATGGGATGGGGCTTGGGGAGCCCATGTGCCAGGACGGGCGATTCTTGAAGTATCAGCCAGAGCTTCCTGCAGTTGACCAGCATCAACCCGTGTTAGGCCTCGTTATCCTTGTTAACCACCAGTCACCATTCTGCTGGGGTGAACTCAACATTTCCTAAGCTAGCATCACTGTTGTTCAAAAGCAAACGCTTAGATCCTTGCAGTACAGCCCATTTCAAGACACCGTCAATGCCTGTTCGCAGGGGATGGCCAATCGCTTTGAACATGTTCGATACGTTCGGTTCTCAGATTCTCGTGACTACCGGAAAGGCACTAAGAGCGGGTAATACCAACAAGAATGCAGCCTCGAAGTGCTTCCCGATCATCAAAAACGAAGGACGCACATCGTGCACATACGTAAAGACACACCTATACTTGGCCTTTGTATAAACACATCCGGGACATCCATGTTTGGGCACGCTTGTGAGGCACGCACGAATCCAGGCAACGAAAGTTGCGTGCAAAATGTAGCTTTTTTGGATGCCGCGTCAAGTGTTCGATGGACATTCCATGATTCAGAGCTAGCAACCACAAAGTCCAACAGCTAAGGAGTGGTGCCAGCATCCACAGTAGAATAGATAAACAAGGATGCGCATTGGTGGCCTCGTATCATGGTTGACATTAGATGCTAGGTCAACTATTACTCTCAAGAGTGATCTTTGCTGGATAAACATGGATAAAGGATGGATAAACCTGGATAAACATTGATACTGGACAAACATTGCTCACACTGCGCAATGATGGAGAACCAGGATAAACATGGATTGATCAGACTGGATAAACCTTGATAAACCATGATCAGCCTACATTAGAATGGATAAGCATGGATAAAACTGGATAAGCATGCAACAACCTGGATCAACCTTGAAAAAAACCTAGATAAACCTTGAAAAATCCTGGATAAACTTCGAACAACCCTAGATAAACCTTGAAAAATCATGGATTGAGATGGATCAAGCCTAGATAAACCCTGGAAAGACCCTGGATCACCTCACCCTGAGTTGGGTGGATCTGATGGGTCACCTGTTGAGCTTCAGCCTGAGCCTCCCAGCCAGGGCTGAAGCATTGGGAGCCCAGCTGGGGCGCCTGCGACTGAAGGCAGGAAAGCTGGGAAACCTCTGGGATCCTAGAAATGGTGGGAAAACCCAGGGGAAACCCAGGGAAAACCATGGAAGCCCATGAAAAAACATAGGAAAAATGCATGGAAAATCGTTGAAAACCCGTGGAAAACCAATTGAATGATGGGCGGAAACGATGATAACACCCATAATTGGAGGTTAAAAGAAAGGTTTCCAATGGAAATTTTCCCATCAACCAACCCAGTGATAGCAGCAAATGCATGTGCAGTTTTATTGTAGGATGTATATTCTGTAAATCAAATCTGTGTGTGTGTGTGCGCACGCAATACTCACAAGCATACAATATGTAACCACTGTTTTACCAACACATGCAAGCATAACTCATACATGGTTCCCCCATCATTAACCATCATTTTCCCCATTATTGTTGGTTATTAACCCCATGAAATTGGTCAGTTAACTGCTTGACCCATAGGCACATGTATGCATCCTTGAGCACAGTTTCACCCATGGAGTCTCACCCGTCCCACCTGTCGCTGGTGGCACTAGTGCTACTCGTGGCACTAGTGGTGCTGGTGGCACTGGTGGCACTGGTACTGCTTGTGGCACTGCTCTGCTCCACTTCCACCTAGGGTCAGCACTGTCGGCTGACAATGGTGGATCCATGTAATGGTTGATGATGGCTCATAGATGGTGACTAGATGGTCAAAAGTGATGGTTAATGGTGATGGTCAATCGCATGGTAAACGACATTCCATGGGTAAATTGGCAGAAATGATTGTACACCGGAAGCAACATGGAACAACTGGATATGGGTCGACGAACGGCCCAAGACCACGCGGCAGTCTTCTGTTCACTTTTCTTGATGTAAACAGCTTGGATTACGGTTGCAGAGTTTTGATACAAAGCTCACAGTTCTTCATGATCAGAATTTGAAACTCTTCATGAGGGTTCACAATCGGCTGATCGATTGGTTAATGATGTTCAGAAACATTTCTGCTGCCGCGTGAATCATTCAAGAATGTCGCATCATCCATGATGGAAATGCTTTGTAAGCAACAAATCAAACCACGTCTCAAGGGGCTCTTGAGCGTTCTTCATCCTCAAGACCGAAGGCTTGCTTTGGGGAAGTAGACTTTGTGAAGGGCAGCTGGCTCAAAACATGGAAAGCAGTCGACCCTCTGTGTTAATATCCATCAATGATCAAGTATCAACCAACCATCATAGTGAACACTGGGTAATGACCACTGACTGCTGCTTCACCATCATTAAGCCATTGAGCAAACCACCATCCATGCCCCTTCCAGTGCCCCTTCCATGAACATTCACCTCGGAGCCCGCCTTGCCGTGTCGGCTTCGGCCTACGAAGCTTTGGCAAATCAATCTGTGCAGCCATTGGTTCATGGGAAACAGTTTGCCCAGCACAGCACAGCACATCTGTCCCTCGCGAACCAATGGTGGCTTCTCAAGCCATAGAGGTACCCCCAGTCATCATCTAGTCATTAAACATCTATAGTATTGAGGCAACAATTTTTGGGCTTCGCATGTGGATAGGCTGACTGAAACCCTGGCCATGCCATGACCTGGCTGCGCCACGCCTCGGGTGGGCCGTTTTCGACTGCTAGGTCGCTTCTCTGGTGCCTGAGAATGGGCTGAGTGCTCATCTGTGGCGTATGCATGTATGAAGCACTCATGTTGCATGATTATCTTTGTATAGTCCACGTGAACCTATGCAGTCGTCTACACCATCTATGTGATATCTCTACATGTAGAACAGGTGGCTGTGGGTCACAACCATGATTATGTTGGTATAGTCCATGTGATTATCCCCTATTATTGTTGGCTAATATTGACTCATAGCCATATATGTTAACAGTACATGAAACATCGTGAAACGCATGTCTGAGATGTGTTAACAGTACATGTCTGTTTCATGTTTCATCATCATGTGTTGAAAGTACATGAAACACATGATTCAGGCTATGCTTATTGTTGGTTAATATTGACTCATCGCCATATTGTTTGTCAACCAACAATATCAACATGGGTATGGGTCAAAACCCCATACCCCTGGTTCCCCACCATTAACCATTGTTTCCCTTGTATTGTTGGTGGAAATCCCCCATTAGTTGGTTGATTAATATTGACCCATAGCCACATGGCTGTTGGTTAATACATGAAACACACGTTGCACTCTGCAGCTTGATGTCTTTGGGCATCCATGATCTGCGCCTTGGCTCCGCCACGATTCCGCAGGGCAGCCGCCAGGGAGTTCTGGTCCTGGCCAGGCTGTGGCAATGATTCATGGGTTGCATGGTGGCTTTATAGTGATTTAACAACGGTTTTATACTGGTTCATAGCCGTTTTTTGCGGCTTTAGCCTTGTTCATAATAGTTTATAGTGGTCTTCTAACTAATGGTTTCATACTGGTTCATACTGGTTCATAGTAAGTTTATAGTGTTTTTTGCTGCGGTCAATGACGGTTGAGTTGAGTGAATGGCTGTTGATGGTGCTTAAGAAGCTAGTTGATGATGGTTGATGACGATGTTGATAATTATGCAAGCATATGCAAGCTAATGATGGCTCTATGACGATTTACAGCCAGCATTAATCAGAACACATTACCTCAAATTAATGATGGTTGATGACGGCTTACAGTCATTACCACTGGTGATCAACATCATGGTACGCATGATGTTCATGTGCGATGATAATATCTTAAGTTGGGGAAATGCAAAAACTCTTGGGAACCGCTGCAAATTCGCATTTGGAGTTAGTGTGTTGGTTACCACGGTTTAAGGTTCAGGGCTTGTGCTAAAGCGATGAAATATTCAGAAGATCAAAACTGACTCGACATTTTAGCGAAAAATTGAACATAAATCCGCCGTTCTCTCTGCACATATTTGTGGTTGCATCCACCTGGTTGCAAAACTAGATGGTCTCTTTGCAGTTGTTGGATCTTCAGTATGATACATGTGACGACCTTCCACACCTTGGTTCAGGGTTGGCTGCTCATCCCCAAACAACGTTCAGGCCATGCTAGCTATGCCTCAGGCTCATCCTAAACAGTTGGTTTTTCTGCGATAGTTCTTACCACTACCACATGGGAGTACCAAATCTCTAAACATGAGATTACCGAGGCAGGGGGGGGGGGGCAATCTTTTCAAGGGCATCGCAGAGAGATGACCTGCACTACCGAGCCAGGAGAACCAACCGTTTAGGCCACATCGCCTTTCCGCCGTCTGAGAGCCCAACCGCGGAGTTGCGCGCACTAGCACCCTTGGCGCCTGCGAAGGGCGGTCGCTTGGTCTACTGAATTGTTGGCAATGCCAAAAATAGTAGATGATAATAGTAGATAATGGTTAATTTCTAGTGGTTAAATGGTAGATAATTGTAGATCATAACAGTAGATAATTAATAGCAAAGAAGGATCAATAATGGTAGATATTAAATAATGGTTAACACTGCTTTTTTCATATTTTTCCGATTAAATAATCATAGCAAATATGGGTAAATTACTAACCAGTAGGATTGGCCAGAAATATTCTTATCCAAATTAATCATATATTGGTTAGTAATGCCCAAACATTCCAAATGAATCTAATAATTGTGGTTCATGATGGTGAAGAAGTGAATTCATGTGGGTCGATAATGGTGGCGAATTGATCATGGTCAAGAATGGCCCAGAACGCTAATGTTTTTTCATAATTGTGGATAGTACGGGTTCATAGTGCCGATAATGATGGTTTCTGATGATTGATAACAGTTAACAAAATCACGATAGTCATAGTAGTTGACAGTGGTTCATAATGTTTATCAATGGTTCTGGTGTATTGAGACAATAGTTGATCATGGTTTATGAATAAATCAGAATGTTGCAGAATTGATGGCAAACAATCGTCAACAAGTCAACAAGGGATTATTCAAGTGACGGTGGCTCATCAATGGTGATGCACTAATAATGGTTCTGATGGATGAAAAACGAACTTTTGCTTGCTTAATAATCATTGGGCAACAATGGTTGGGTAACGGTTTGTCTCTGGGTTCATGGGACATCTAGCATGTATTCTGTACAGTGACCAGCTGTTTTGATAATGTTGAGTACACCTTCATGGTGTTCGCAGATCACCAAGTAGCCAACTTACAAATGCCCTGTCGAGCTGGTGCAAGTGATAGCGATTCTGAGTTGCAAAGAATTCATGAACTAACCTTTCTTTTCCCTATGAAATGTTTGAATAATTGTTATCCCCCATAAAAGTGATGGTTAAAGCCTTGACCCAGTTTGCCATATATAGCTGGTATATCTCCCATTCTTGGTTGGTTGCTTAGAGCCTTGACCCAGTTTGCCATGTATAGCTTTCCCACGTATCAATGGACACCCGGATGTTAGGACCACTCACAGCAGCAGCGCATGGGCGAAGTGCCGCACCTGTGCCCGAGGCCTGCGGCATGCGACGACAACAACGGAACGAGGGCGGCAACCACCACGGCTACCACGGCTACGCCAACGGAACGAAATGTTTTTTTTGATTTGAGCTCCGAGAAGCACTTGAAAACATCTTAAAGTCTTAAACATACAAATACTTGTAGTGCGTGTGAGCGGACAATGTACGAATCATTCAGAATACAGCCCTTCCACGCATTGGGACCCCACACTTAGCATCTATGGCCATGTCTAGTGAAGTCTCTGTTATAGGATCAGGGGTCCGAACCTGATGAAGCTATCCAGGGTTTGATCTCAGTAGTGTGTTTGAATGTGAAACTTGTGTCTTCCAAGAAAGGTTAACGAATCAAAATAGTGAGCTGCCAACGGTTTACACTGTCTTGGGGACAAACTTACCCCCTGGATTACAGTAAAGGCATCCAAGATCTTGGAGATCCAATTGCTGTTTTGGCTGGTCGTTTTGACAGCGGCGAGCGCCTGGATGCTGCAGGGGCATCGCCCAACACAGTTGAGTCCACTTGTTGATGGGATGAATTGGGATGAGTACTGTGGGTACATGGGCTGGGATGGGCTGGGTGTTTCGGGGACTGTTCTCACATGTTGTTGACTGTGAATTGCATGCTGTTCTCTTCGCGAAATGCTCTGCTACAGTTCGAAGTTTTGTGGTGTCTTGTGCCGACCCCCATGGTGAGCAGTCCTGCAAGCCTGTCTCTTCATTGTGGAAACTATGTTCATTCTTCTGGTAGAGAAATACTGCCATCATGGATCTTAGTAGCCAAACAAATGTATGGCCAATCCAGGAAGCTACTGGAATCAACCTTGCGGAACCCCTCATCAAATCAGAAGCGGCCTTTCCGCTGGTAACTGCCGCTTGCTGAGCCGTAGCCTAATATGGCGGTTTCTCAAAATAGGGAACCCCCAAACATGGTTGGTTTACTGCTATAAATGGTTAAAAATGGATGCTCTTAGGGGGTACCCCTATTTTTGAGAAACCGCCATATAGCCATATAGCTTTCCAAAGTAGATATTCCCAGCAACAAATCTACAGCATTGAGCACTCGGTTGTTTGTTGGTTGATGATTAGATATCATTAGCCACCAGGTGGGCCCCCCAACCGTATAAGCAGCTTCACCCCAGCAAACTTAGGTGGATAAACCAACAGCTCGGGCCGAAATAAGAAGATGTCAATCAAACCACCAACCATTGGTTGTTTGAGCGTTATTGTTGCTTGTTATCCCTCATTAACCATCGTTAATGGTTTTAAAACCCATGAGTAGTTGACCAATCAGCTATTGCTTTTGCTTGTCCCCATACTTAACCATGTGTTTAACCATAGTTAACTATGGAAGATCCCATGGTTATCCCGATGAAAGCATTCCTCCTGGTTGTTATCCCCTATCACTCATTGTTAGTGGTTGAACCCTACTATTAGTCATAATGATTAATCATTAAAACCATCATAAACCACCATCATTAACCAGTAAAAACATCTATAAACCACCATTATCCTCCATAGACGTCCCCCCACGTTGAACTCCAACACTGTGACGTTACTGATCCTCAACGCCTCACTGCTGCACCTGCGCCCCCTTGGGCCGTTGAAGCCAACCGAGGCGACCAGCTCCTGTGGCTCGGCTTGGGAATGGCCATGGTGGGAACCAACCAAAGTCAGCAGCCAGTTGTAGCTGCCAGGGGAGTGAGCTCATCAAACAACAGTGGTTCATGATGAGCTCATATGGTTGGAGAACTGCTTCAGTTCTAGTTTACTTTATCATTAGCAAGTCGTGCTTTCATTCGAGTTCCAGTGAGTATCACCATTGGCCATTAGAAGCCGTGTTCCATTGGTGGTTCATGGAACCAGCAAGAATTTCAACTAGTAACATAGAACTATTCCGATCTTAAGAATCCATTGAGATAGTGACAACCATTTCATTTGCATAGATAGTCACAACAACATTGGTGATAGTGAATCAATTGTACTGAGTACTAGTGGTTATCAGTGACAACAAATGAGAATCTATGTGAATCTAGATGCGATCAAGGAGAATCTACATGCAATCCGAGTATGAATCCAACAATGGTGCGATGAGCAACCATATTACCCATGATGGCATGCTAGTAACTTCCTGTCATTGTACATATGAAGCCCTTTGCGAGACTTGGCGGTCCAAGCTCTGACAGAAATGACTGAAGAAACAGAAGATGGCAACTATCGTTGGTGGTAAGGAAAATCAGGGCAAGCAAAGCAACAACCTGAGTGGTATAAGCTAATGATAAGCCAATAGTGGTGACCCCAAGTATTGTACTTTCGAAAGCCATTGCTGGGACAAGCTCCTCAGCGTCCCCTGAAAAGTGTGAGGCTTCGCATCCAATGACCTACAATTTTCCGCCTTCTCCAGCATCATCGCAAGCCAAGTCGCGCCTTTTTCTTGCTCTGCTACTGTCATTGCCAGAAACCTTTGCCCTCCGCTGCTCGTCCTTTTCCAACATCTTTTCTTGAAATCCCAACATCTTTCCCAACATCTTTCCCAACATAATGATCTTTCCCAACATCTTTTCCACCATGATGATCTTTCCCAACATCTTTTCCACCATGATCCTTCCCAGCATCCTTTCCGTGCCCCTTGGCAGGGCCCACCGGGAATGGCTGTGCCGGCCTTGCTCCCTTGGAACTCTTCCAGGGTCCACCAGGTCCACCGTTGTACCAGCTGCGCCCCGACCAACCGGGCGGCCCATGGGCTCCGGCACGGTCCCCGGGCCGCGGCTCGGCCCAGGGGATTTTGTTGCGAGCCTCGCGGGACTGATCCACGAGGACCGGAAAGGATCGATGCTTCTCCAGCTGATAGATCTGTTTCCTGGGGAGGATTCATGGATTCATGTGCTCCGAGGATTTGCGAATTGTGATTCGTGCGATGCCCTGAAGCTTCAGAGAAACATTCATGGTCATGATGATACTTTTTTGATATCTCGGTGATTCCGAAAATGATTAGAATAATCTTTTCCAGTCAGCACTGAACCCACCAAATAAGAAGCACCGAGAAATATTCGCAATAAAAATTGGCAGTTCATGACAGGGAATCCTGAATGTGAAGCCAAAAACATTTGAAAAAAGAAACCTGAATGTGAAGCTAAACCATTCGAAAAGAACCAGGATTTTGGAAACTTCATTTCGCAATTGTCCTTCAAGAATTCCCTTTCACACAAACATGTTGAAATATTGCCAAATTGCGATAAGGAATTCCCCGAATAATGGTACAAATCCACATTGCACTCTGATACCAAAACCACCCAAGCTCCTGTATTTGAATTGACAGGATGGCGCCCCCAACCAGCCCGGCCCACCGCATGCACCAACGCCAAAAACCGCCACAATCCACAAACACGCCACCAAAAAATGCCAAAAAAACAATGAGCTGTTCTGAATCGATCTTTATCAACTAGGTGATGTTTAGTGATAGGGGAAGGATTAGTCAATTGATTGACCCATCCATCGATCCTATCTGGCTATGCAGCTACTGGAAGTGTCTGTCTGTCTGTCTGTCTGTCTGTCTGTCTTTCTGTCTGTCTGTCTGTCTGTCTGTCTGTGTGTCTGTCTGTCTGTGTGTCTGTCTGTCTGTCTGTCTGTCTGTCTGTCTGTCTGTCTGTCTGTCTGTCTGTCTGTCTGTCTGTCTGTCTGTCTGTCTGTCTGTCTGTGTGTCTGTGTGTCTGTGTGTCTGTCTGTCCGTCCGTCCGTCTGTCTGTCTGTCTAACTCATTTCTTTACATCTTTACATCTATCCGCAAATATGCGAAAATGCAAATGAAATATGTGTAAATATGCAAAGGTGCAAATAAAACATGTCTACATATGCAATAGATACATACATACATACATACATACATACATACATACATACATACATACATACATACATACATACATACATACATACATACATACATACATATATATATAACTGTATCCATTGTCTATATCATTCAAACTAGCTGCAGATATGCACAGTGGTGTGTCTACGACTGTATCCGTGTATGTGCTTTTGGTACATATATCCATCATCCATTGAAAATCCGCAAAAAATGTACCAAAATCAAAGAACATGAGTATACCCATCCCATATCCCATCCATTGGAAATCCGAAAAAATACACCGAAATGGCAGTGGGTCAGTTCACCCCGTACACCTAGTTCCCCACCATTAACCATTGTTTTCCCTTGTTTTGTTAGTGGAAATCCCCCATGAAAGTTGGTTGATCAACTGCTTGACCCAGCTCGCCAGTGAAGCTTCAGATTGGAGTGGCGAAAGACTTCCCGGAGACTGTGCAGGTCTTCTGCGTCAGAATCTGGTAGATGTGTCCTGAGCATCCATGGGTGTGGGACAGCCATGGCCGGCAGTGGCCCAAGTTACCATAGGACGGGAAGAGTTTCAGCATTGGCAAAACCCAGGAAAAACTTTGGGGTATAGGACTTGTGGTGAAACACATTGATCATATCCCTGCAATTGATTCAGAGTTCAGGCGAACATCTGTGGTCTATATTAACAGTTCTTGATACTTGGTACTGGGAAGTATCCGGATATCATACCATCAAAAGCGTTCTAGGTATTAGCAAATTTCATGCAAAGTGATATCAGGATAGTCAACTATCTTCCACACCAACTGCTGAATGACTTCCTTCAACGAAAGCTTTGACTCTTAGTCAATCCGTTCGATGTTTAGCACAGAGAAAAACATCCAACAGAAGATAATCCACCTATTGACCAACTACATTCAACTACTTTTGACCAACTGCATCAACCAACCAAAGTCCAACTACATCTAGAAGGAGGATTGCCTTTTGGGTCGAACAGCGACATCCCCTCCCGCTGCGCTGACGCCCAGGGGCAACAGGTGGAAGGCACGTCTCCACTCGAAGCAGAGGCGTTCGAAGCCCTGGAACGACGCGCCCAGGGCTCGACCCAGTTCCATGGGGTCGTCGATGCCCCCCCCCTGCCGTTGTGACATCGCTTGCCTTGGCGTGCGCAGGGCTCGGGAACTACCATGGCTGCTGAGAAACTGCGGTATAGCAAGATGTGATTAGAAGCTATGAACTTCTGAGTTTCAAAAACCAGGAAGATGGCTAGAATATGTTGGAAATACTCCAGGGTGATGGTTCAAAGAAATGTAGGGATAGTCAACTATGAATTTGGTCTCTCAAGGCTTCATTTCTGTGATTTCAAATAATTCTCATGACTCATGACATCTCATGAACCTTCTGATATGCGCCAGGGTTGAAATCACTCAGAACCAGGGCACTGATGCTTCAGCTGTTTATTGCTGAGATGACTTTAAGGGTGGAGTGGTTCATCCTCATTCAGCTTCAGGTGATCACTGGTCACTCAGCACCAGCTTCAAGTGATTCGATGCCGAAACAATCCTGTCGACCAAGTTTTTGATGTTGTAAGAGCATCAAAAACAATCGCAAAACTCGGGAAATAACATGAAAAACCACCTCACAACTATTCGCTGCCGCTTCCACTTCTTCAATGGGTTCATCTCAATCTCAATCAACCTTTCTTCACTTTCAAGGTCTGGAACCGGCAGTGGTGCTAAAGCTTTCTTCTTGAAAGGTGAACTCAAAAAGCAAACAACAACAACAACAACAACAACAACAACAAGAAGGCTAGTAGCCGGTGCCCCACCAAACATTCAGATCAAGGTTCTGCAGTTCGTGTTCTTCTGGTGGTAATTTGTATTTCCTGAGGCTGAGCGGAAAAAATGCTGGGACATTGGACTTGAGCAATTTACACCTGAGACCTGTCATGTCACATGCCCTGCTAGGAATCCTGCAATCTCATTGCTATGCTATTGCAGGGTTCTATCATTTTCTTGAGGGGAAGACACTCCTATCAACTTCGCAATAGATCTCTTGAAAACTGCAAACATCCTTTCTCCAGATTGCAAGCGAATATCAGAAAAAGAATCACATTGTCACATGTACCAAACACTTAAACAAATCCACACATCGCTCAAAAAAGCTTCAGATAGGAACTATACTTTACGTGCTTTCTTGTCACTTGCGTGAATTTGCCCATAGACATTCCAACATGGATCAACCCACTTGGTGCTGCGAATTGTAAAAGCGAACAGCCACAGAAGCGCATACGATCAACACATTTCACCTGGGGAAAGCCTGCAGTCGTAAGCGAAGATGAAGAGTGGTGTATTTACCTTTCACTTGGCCAGAAGACAACTATCGAGGGCAAGTGCCAGAAAACAACAATGTAAGAGAACTGGTATTTTTGAGTGTCAAAATGCATTATGAACCGCCATCAATGTGATTCACCAACATTGAATCAACATCATCACCCGTATAAACCTTTAAAAACATTGGCATCATGGTGTAGCAAGGTATGTCAACCAACCAGAGGATCATTGGTACCTCCACCCCCACATCAAAGTTGGGCACCTCTAGTCGTAAGCTGGTTCAGTTTCGCCATTATGGTTCTATCATGTTATATCTATAACAACTGCCATTTTCGTTAGTTCTATATCTACAGCAACTGATATTTACACGTATTTACACCTCAGTATCACTGGTTCTATATACAACTTTGTCTACAACTAGAATTGTTCAAAACTAAGTATCATTTATAGACTTAGAGTATTCTACATACATAAAGTAATCTTAGATGTCCTAAATATCCTTAGATCATACACCCTTCGTATAGCATCCATAGATCTACTTAGATATCCTTACCACCCTTAGCATATAGATCTACTATGATCTACTTAGATCTCCTTAGATATGGCTGTATATAGGTCAAAACCCTGTACCCCTGGTTCCCCCATCATTAATCAGTGTTTTCCCTATTATTGCTGGTCGTTATCCCCCATAAAATTGGTTGGTTAACTGCTTGACCCAGCTCGCCATATATAGCTGGTATATCCTCTATAGTTGCTAGTTATCATCCCCTACTATTAACCATTATAACTATAACCAGCTAGTTATTGCTTGAACTGCGGCTGACCCGGTCGCTCGCCATATCTTCCCATAGCCATATAGCTGGTATATCCCCTATAGTTGTTGGTCATTATCCCCTATTATTGCCCATTAACCAGCTAATTCCATGGCTCTCCTCAGTTCCACCCCCCCCCAGGTCCGCATCGCGACCGCAATGGTCCCAGCGTCTGCGCCGGCGCTTCGAACTCCCCAGGCTCCGGCGTGGGCCCCAGCAGCGGCGACGCCGACACCGCGGGGGCCTCCGGCACCTCGGGCGCGTCGGGCGCGTCCTCGGGGTCCACGGGATCCACGGGGTCCACGCCGTCCTCGTCCTCGTCGTGGTCCTCATGCGCCTGAGGCTGATGAGATGTGGAAATTTCTGTGGAAATTTCATGTTTTGGAATGATTTCTTTATGTGACCAAAGCAAATCTAGGAGGAATATGTCAGTTCTTGAGTGCCCTTTGTTTTTGATTCTACGTCCAAGGCAAGTCTATGGAGACTAGAATAGCGTGAGTAAGAATTGTTTATACATGACCATGGTTATCAATGGCGGTTGCTGATAAAGCTGTTTAAGTTGATGATGATGTAGCTGCGGTTGCTGGAATATCTGGTGGGCAGTGATGGGTATGGTTCGTTGTCATACTGATCGTGAACGATGTTTCTGATGAATCATGGATCAGTACAGGAGCTATTCAGCAACAATAACAACCATGCGGATCTATTTAAGCATCAGGCTGAGCCCAGAGCTGCCTGGCTCCCCTACTGAAAATGGAATTTCCGGATGGTCGCTGCAGTACTAATCTAGGGACTCAAATCTGGATGATGAAGGGTATCGGAGGGCTGGATGCTGCTCCCGATCATCAGGACACCAAGAGTTTTGAGAGGTGCCAAGGTGCTGAGAAGATGGCAACGTCTACAACTCTTGTGTGTTGCTGGTTGGTTGTGTTGCTTGGAGGTTCGGTAGCGGCGGCCCATGATGGGTAATCAATGATTGTTCATGGATGCTAATACCCACGCCGCTTTGTCTCATTGCCTTCACCTTGCATGGTAGAGCATCGTTTACCCTTGGCTGACACCTGGTAATATCTCCTCATTGTAGCTTGATGACATCGTGTTCTGCCTCTTTCAAGGCTTGTCTGAACAAAGATCCACTGTTGAAATCCCTATCCATGGATATCTATGGTGCATGGTAAGCCCTCAAACTGGTGCTTTCGCAATTGAAAACCAGCACACATGTGTGGATTCGGGATGCCTAAAAAAACATTCTTTCGGGATACATCCGCTGTTTCAACAGCATTTTGCACAACCTGATAGTTGGTCGGTCATGATTAAGACATGTTTCATGATGTGAATGATCAAGAATGGCTCACAATATTGGATAGTTCAATAAGAGCCATTCTGACTATTGATCATGACCCAGTTGGTACATTAATCAGAATAGTTGATTAACCCTTGTCAATGACTATCAGGATCATTATTGATCATGACCAGTTGGTACATCAACTATCTGTTATTTGGATTAGATGGCTATTGGCTATAATTAATTAATAATTATCTATTAGATGGCTATTGATCTGTTATTTGGATTAGATGGCAAGGGTTATTTGTTAATTATTTGGATTAGAGATAGTTGAACCCTTGCCAATAACGGATCATGACTCACAACCCCTGGCCGGGGCACGGCAATTTCCTCCGCTTCTTCAGGAACTTCGGGACCCACGGCCTCCACCTAGGGAAGGCCAAAGCCCAAAAGTTGTGATGTGACCAGTGCAATTGGCATAGGCTATGCGGCATACCTACCATCTGGTTTCACCACTCCCTGTAGCTCTTTAGCTTCCCCTTTAAAGGGATTCAGGGATACCCCTGGCTCCTTAGCTCCCTGAGAATCACCAGCTAGATAGGCGTTTATATGACTAACATCCGACTGACAGTCATTTAACTAACAATCATTAACAAACTTACTATTTTTTAGTCACAACATATGAACAACAAAGACTTGGTGCTATCTTGCTATGACTGACGATTAGTTGCTATATGACTGAGATTCCGTTCGGACATCAGTGACGATCAAATATGACATGACCAACCACAACTGGTCATTGACACTGATATATGGATCACACTTGCACGCAATGCTTGCGACCACCAAGCGGGTTCAGTGGAATAACATGAAGACATTTATCGCATCAAAATCAACAACAATGATAGGTACAGCTACCCACTTGTAAATTGCACGATACCTATCCATCCTATGCCTACCAGACCATTTGGGCAGCTAGCCATCCCTGCCATTCTTTGCTACCCAGTTTGGATACGAATGTCATCAGCAGAAAATGTGACAACACTGACACGGCACTGTCCATGATTTCTGGCACGGAATCAATTCTACATGTTTTTCGATCACTTACTCAATGAGTCGAAAAAGTCTTGAGGAGCGCAGACTCGCACAGAATAGTGCATGTAGAATTCACACAACATATATGTTGACTATACATGATGATACGTAGATAGCCTGGAAATGATCGCTTGCCAACGTTCCGAACCGCGCGCTGAGACGCGCGCAACCAGAGGTGATGTGGGGGCTGAATGCGGCTGTGTTTCAACAGAACCATGGCAACCTCAACTGAAACACACATAAGAGAGGATATACCAAGATTATGATGGTTTTATACAAGATTGAAGTGGTTAACAATAGGGGATAATCACTCACAAGAATAGCTTGAAAACCACTATGTGGTGTTTCTTAAAGGGAGGGGCTTGCTGTGAGCGCTGCACAGGGCACTTTTTGACACAAGTTTGCTGCAACTTGAGTGCTTGCATCTGGATTAATCTGGATTAATCTGGATTAATCTGGATTAACCTGGATTAGTCCAGGAGGAAAAAAACTCAAAACACCAAAAAAACTCAAAAGATTTTAGCAATTTTGAGGTTGCTTGAATATGTTCCATTCAGTTGTTATCAGTTGTTTTTGCAAGCTGGGGTCATATCATGATGTATTAGTTTCCCTTTACTGAGGGCATAACTAGTATTTAGCACATATTTTCTTTGCCATGAATTGGATTTATTGGTATGGCATTGTCCATTCAAATGGTTTCCATGCTACTGAAATAATTGGGTTGGCAACATTATGCTATCCAATACATGGCAGTGAATATGTAAAATAGCTCAGAGATTTGAGTTTTGTCCTCCATCCTGTGGGTAGAAGTCCTAAAGGACTTATGCCATGATTTGCAGAAACTGCTACATTCATAATTACCATGAATCAAGGGGCTTCTGCGCAAATCATGATTGCTATGCTTTGCATCATGAATTTGATCTTTATTATGGCTAGTTTTGATTACAAAGGTTACTTATGGTCACTGTGATCCATAGGGTGACTAGTGGCAAATTATAGTTATTCTGATAATGGTATTTGTCCTGGTGTTCATTGATATGTGTGGTACTTATGTTTGCATGTATAGTTAGTGTGGTATTTAGAGCAAATTATGCCCTGCTTATTTGTGTTGGGTAATATTTTCTTATCCCTAATGATTACATTTTATTATGGCTAATCCTGGCCAATATTCTTACAACTGCAATGACAGCACGAAGGCCCACACCTAAAGAATTGCCAAGGTGTCAACATTCAGAGTGGTGAGTATTTATGCAGCCCTTGTGTATTACATGGAAATCATTGGCTCCTGCACCACATTTGTAAGTGTATAACTTTCTCAAAATTTCTTGGTACTGGGTACCTGTATATGAAATTGCTTCTTAATACTATCAGGTTTTGTATCAAATATCTTTGTAGCAGTTGGTTGCTAGTGAGATTGTTGGCCTCCTCTTAGCTCACTGTGTAAATTGACTCTATGGGCCCTGGTATAGCATTTGCATTTGCTGTATGGAAAGAATAAAATGTGTGTATATGGTTCCATTGGACTGACTGTGTTATCAATGGTTTCATGAATGATGTAAGTAAGCTAGTGGGACAGTATAA
>VSDK01019135.1:80938-95915 GCA_009767595.1 Symbiodinium kawagutii | reverse complement strand
TCGCTGACTGTGGCTTGTGGATTGAGGAAGGGAGCACTGCTTCCATTGGCAAGGGGCACAACATTGTCAACATCGATCCAAACACATCCTTCGTCAATTTGTACCGAAACGTACACGAAAACAACGTGTAGCAGTTGATGATGACAGGCCCACTGTGCTCCAGGTGGTTGGCACTCGCTGCTTAATGCAAAGGAAACTTGTTCACTGAGCACATGCAGTGGACAGCGGTGTTCAATGATAACATTGTGGAAGGGAGCCAGAGAGGTAAAAGTTTGAGTGCCCTTGAAGACGAGACTGTACACGTCTGCATGACCGACATCAGCAAATTCAGCAATAGGGGCACGGATCTGTTGGACCTCTTCTAGTTCACCTGCCGCAAGCATGGGAACGGCAAGGGTTGGTGGGCTAAACCGGTAGCCCAATAAGGCAATATGGGCCATTCCTGGACGGAGGACGACTAGGTATATGGATGCTGCTTGTTCAGGTCCACAAATGTACCATTTGGTGAGTCTGTGAAGCATCACACAAAGGATCAGGCTGGCTGGGCGCATGGGGTGAGTTTTATGACTGAAAAAAGATCGCATGTATAAGTGTTTGCTCATGTTGAAACTTACATAACTGAGAAGCTGCTACGGCCAGGCAGGGATGAACCTGAGTGGAGTCTGGGAGACATCTCAGTAGTAGTTGAGCATCTTTCCACATGTCTCAGGTGTCAAAAACAAAAAAAGAATCATACTCATTTTCTTTTTTTCGAAATTCACCCTACGCAATGCAAATTGGCTTTCCCCATTATAAACGCAATTAGTACGATGATTAGTACGCAATTAGTGCATGCACAGGCGCACGGTTTTGTCCCTCACACATGTCCAATGCCCAGACGAGTAGGAACTCGACAATAAAGCTTGCAAATGCAATAGTACACAATTAATACACGCACAGGCTCACGGTTTTGTCCCTCACACATGTCCAATGCCCAGGCCGCTAGGAACTGGACACTAAGGCTTGCAAATAGCACACAACTAGGACAGCAATGCTTTGCGAGACAAGCATTAACATGTTGAAACATTGACGCAAGCCACAGACGCACAAAATGACGGCAGCGGCCCTTGCAGTGCGTCGTTTCTGCTCTTCAACAAATGCATGTTTCAAAGGTCTTGAAATTGGGTCCGCAAAATCTAGGTGAAAAATCGCTTCGTAGAACGGAGTCTCTGCGGTACTTCCTATTTGGATTTTTTTTTGGATCTTTGTTCGGTCTACTGGGGTATTGCCACCGTTTTGACACGATGGCATTTGGGTTTTGCCACAAGATGTTGTTGGCCTTCGTCCAGCCCTCGTTTTGTGTGCTCTTTCGTTCTTGGAAGCGCCAGCTGGATATTCTCATTCGGTTGGGTTTTGTGCCTTGTTGGGCTTCGGCCTGTTCTGTGGCCGCTTCGGCCAGCTTCTTGGGTGCCGCCTCTTCTTGCCCTGGGGTGGTTGGACGGGCGTTGTTGTCCCTTGAAAGTTTGTTGTCGCTGGATTCTGCTTTGCAGTATGCTCGTCGGCTGTCGGCTCTTTCTTTGTCGGTCACAGGTAATTCGGCTCAATGGTCTTATAGCGCAGCTAAACGGCTCGGCTATGACACCGCCTCACTCGATGAGACAAATGTGCGAGAGACAGAGTGTTCCACAAGAGGGTCGCGCTTGCTATGCTGGTGCGTTGGCTGCGTTGCTGCATTTTTTGCGCGGGTAATTTTGCTGTATTGGCGGTTTTACTGGAATGGTCTGTTTGCTGTGTTGGCGACTTTGCGTTTGCTGTGCTGGTGTGTTTGCTGCGTTGATGATTTTTATTGTGGTGGTAAGTTTGCCGTGCTGGTGTGTTTGCCAAGAGTGTCTTACAAGAGTGTCCCTCAAAAGTGTCATGGCGAGACTGTCTCACAGAAGTGTCTTGCAAGTGTCCTGCAACATTTTCATGCCAACATGGCCCCACAAAGGTTTCACACTCTGGCCTCACCAGTAGGTAGTAACTTCTGTGAAACCGACCGTCTGGCCCTTGTGTGAAACCGGAGTGGTTCGCTCCTTGACGGTGTCTCCCCTAACTTGGGCCTTGGAGCCCATCACTCATTGGCCCCTAGGAGGCCATCAGGATCCACTGGCTCGCCAGTGGATAACTTCTCGATCATCAACAAGGTTGCGCAGACACTCTGGCTCACTTATAACTAAGCTTGCATACATGGCGCACGAACTCACTGCCCTTGAGTTGCTAGACCTGCGAAATCACTGATCGTAAACCTATGGAATATCACTGTCAAAGATGTTCTTCGAGGACTATGCTTACAATCACCGCCTCTTGTGAGAGACAGTGATATGCCTTTTTGATGGCTTGGTGAGCCATCACAGAACAACTCTGCCATTGATACTATGATGAAACTTACACAAGGTTACGCAGAGGATCGTGAGGCGGGGAAATTCATTGCGTGTACATAACTTTCGCAGACCACTGCCTTCGCTTCGTTTGCTTCCAATCTTCACTGCTTCGAAGCTTCGTTTGTTTCACTTGTTTCACTTGGTTTCACCTGTTTCACCTGCTTCTTATCGACCTTAGCTTAGTGCTACCGAGGCGATGTATGCGAGCAAAAAACCAACATGGCCCCACAAGAGTGTCATACCAAGAGTGTTTCGCGTGTCCCACGAGCGCGTGCAACCAAGAGTGTCCCACAACAGTGTCATACCAAGAGTGTTTCGCGTGCCCCCGGAGCGCGTGCAACCAAGAGTTTCCCACAAGAGTGTTTGACAAGAGTGTCTGACAAGAGCTTCCCACAAGAGGGTTCAGAAGAGCGTAATACGAAGAGAGCCCCAAAGTGTTCCCGAGAACGGGTGCCCTACCAAGAGGATGGCAGGGTCTTGACATCCACCAGTTTCCTCATGAACCAGACGTGTGAACGTTCCGGATCGCTGTTTCAATCTTGTTTTTACGCTTGATTTGGTGCAGCTTGTGTCTGATGTCCTCAAAAATGCGTCTTGCGTTTTACCCGTCCTCCTCTTCTCCTGTGCATATTTTGTCAGTGAGGTGGATAAGTAGCCCATTTAGGACGGACGGAATAAAATGATTATCTAAGATGACATTTATTCATCGGAACCCTGTCCAATGATGCATATTGCGTTGTTTCTCTTGCTAGGCGGAAAGGGACTGCCGTGATAAGGCAACATTGTTTTGAAATTACCATCCTTTTTCCGGATTGTTTTCAATGTTATTTTGTGTGGCAATTGATGCTGGATTGGGAGGGAGTGTAAGACGCACCTCATGCAACGCATGATGAAGTTTTATTCATAAGACAAAACAGATGAAAGAGTATTGACTCTTGAAGTGCACACAGTGAACAGTTTGAGTTGCAACCTTTTTGTGAAACAACCGGCTGTGATCCAGTGTAGTTGTTTAAGTCAAGTTGCAACTTGCAGTTGAGTAGTTCGAACTTTAAGTCAAGTTCCTTCAGTCTCTCACTGCTTCAATTTCAGTTTGAGCCACACTTGCAGTTTACACGTTAACTTCATACGCCTGCAGTGTGGCTCACAGGGTCAAGTGACCAGAGCCATCAACATGCATATGCACATCAAGTGATGTCCTGCATGTTCATGTCAAGAGTGAGCCTCCAACAGCTCTATCAAGGAGATGTATGCCAATTTGAAATGGTCCCTCGTTGCATCGAAGACCCCAATCCACCAACATCTTGACCAGATGAACGTCACTTTGGGAATCATCGCTGGGGCTTTGCAGGCATCGAACAAATTGAACAAGAACCTGCTGGACTGCAGCACTACTCAACTGCAGAATTTGCAGGACCTCAAAATAAAGATGGTCAAGTTGGCCAAAACTATGGAGCAGCTCACCTTGAAGCCAGCTCCCCCAACGGGTCCGCAGATACCGCCGTTTCCTCTGGCTCCTTTTGGTTCAGGTCCTCCGATGATGCCTATGCCAACTCAGATGCCAGCTCCGCAGATGCCAGC
Source organism: Symbiodinium kawagutii (assembly GCA_009767595.1). Lineage (NCBI taxonomy): Eukaryota > Dinophyceae > Suessiales > Symbiodiniaceae > Symbiodinium > Symbiodinium kawagutii. The sequence continues at coordinate 91,935 of VSDK01019135.1, read as the reverse complement.
GCCCATGCCGGCTTTGACCGGCAAGTTTCATTCATATTTGGGGCCTCATGCCGCCAATTTGGACCCCAATCTTGAAACCAACAGACCAGGTCCGGGCTATGGCGCAGTTCCCTCGCCCAAACCCAACAGCCTCACCGTGCTCGACGCACAATACAATCGTCGACGCTCCGTGTCGCCGACCCCTTTTGATGAAAGCAAGTTGAAGGCCATCAACCAGAGTTGGGCCCCCAAGGGCATCATGGCCGTTGAAGGCCCCGGCTGTGGTTTACACCGCGTTTATGCGGATGAAGAAAGCGCCGCTTGACTAGCCCCAAGATCGCGTCAGGTTGCGCTCCGTTTCGGGCGTTCCATTCGCAGACAATGGCGAACTACCGAGATCGAGCTCGACTGAGTTGATGAGTGAGGCCGAGGGGTGTTTTTCTTTTCGCTCAAGTGAGCGACATTGAGGGGTGGCTTTTCCTGTTGACTCATTTTCTCTGGGGAAATGCGCGAGTCAGTTCATTTATTAAGTCAACCCACTTGCTTAAGGACAAGTGTCCACTAGTGACTTGTTTAGTCAGCATATTTGTCCAAGGACAAGTGTCCATCAGTGATTTGAAGAAGTGAGTCAGTGAGTCAGCTTCTTTTGCAAAGAGGGCAAGTGTCCTCAGTGATGGAAAGATATCCATCAGAGACGTTGGAGCTCACCGTGAAGGCGAGTGTCCTTGAAGATGCTGAGAAAAGGGCAAGTGCTCTTTGTGCATCACTAAGCCAAGTGGCTGTATACACACACGGTCGGTGTCATTGCACTTCAGTTTGTGTAACAGGCATCAGGTTCAGTAGGTTCACGTTGCAGTCAATTGCATTGATGTTGTGTGTTGAAGATTATGGGACAAGTGTCCAAGAGAAAGCTCAAGTGGGCTTTGGACAAGTGTCCAAAACGGTTGTTACTTGCTCAAGTGGGCAAGCATCATATTCGGCAAGTGCCAGCTGTCATGTGTTGTCTTAATAGTCTCACTGATACAAGTGTATCTCCAGATGCGAGTGCGTCCGCTGTGAGGCTCAAAGCATTCAAGTTCAATGTCACTTTGTATGCGTTCCCCAATTTAGTCCTACCTGATAATTTGACACCCCATGCTTTCACCATTCAATTGTTCACATACCTTTGCATTTTTGACTCTCATTTGCAATGGAGTCGGAAGATCGTGGAGAAGAGCTGGACAGTGAAGAGGATTCAAGGAATGCCATTGGAAGCTTGTTCGAACCAACTCCCAAAGCTGATGATCTAGAACAGTCGATTGCTCCAGATGACATGAAATTCCCCCTACCGTTGGATCTTGATGGAGGTGAGACGTTGGGAGGAGAAGTCCTTGAAGATGGTTACACTGATGATGAATCACATTTGTGGAACCCTAGAGTCAAGGAATCGGAACTTCCTCTAAGCAGTGTAGATCGTGCCAACTTTTTCGATGTCATAGAAGATGCTTGTTTGTCAGTAGCCCCTGCAACTGGAGTTAGTTATCCCTGGGAGACAGGGGCAATGAAAGCTGTTTTCGCGGAAGACCTCAATGAGATTGAATTGCCAACGCCAGTCTTGGGGCAGACCAGACCTATGACTTCATCAGACTTGGGCGAAAGCAGCAAGCGCTCAAGAGTAACAAAGCAGGTTAGACAAGGGTTTCAAGACATCATCAATTTCAGCAGGACGAGGCCAGACTGTCCCGGGCTCTACAAAAGTGGTACCTGATTTTCAGGTTAGGGCAAGGCTCAACGCCGTTGGGCCTGGATGTTGAGTCACTGGTGTCGAATGTACGCCTGCTGGACATGCAGCGCATCTTTGGTAACCGTAGTTCAAGCGCAATTTTGAAGAGAGGCAGTGCGATACAAAACTTTGTGAACTGGTATAAGAGTGAGCACTTCTCACTGACACCTTTCCCAATGGAACAATCGGTAGTACTTGACTACATATCACATTTGGAGAAAAAGAATTGTCCAGCATCCACGCTCAGCGGTTTCCTTGAATCTTTGAATTTTTGCCATCATGTGGTGGGGCTCGATGTGATCAAAGGGAACATTGGACCCACTTTGAACCTGCCCAAACAATGCCAACGAAGGGTGGAGCTCAGAGAGTTGGACAAAGCTGAAAGGAAACAAGCGAGGATTCTATCAGTCCAAGAAGTAAACACCCTTGAATCGATCCTCGAAGACGAGCGTGAATCCATACATGACAGAGTAGCTGCTGCTAGCTTCTTGTTCTGCCTGCGCAGCAGAAGTCGGTGGAGTGATGTGAGGAAGGTCTACCAGTACAACCAAGATATCCTAGAAGATCATGGAAAGCTTTCTGGATACTTAGAGTTCAAGACCAGGTCGCATAAAACCGCCAGAGATGTAGTCAGAAGAGGACTAGCCATGCCGCTCATCGCGCCCATTTGGGGAACAGGCAAAACGCCATGGGGATTGAACATGATCAAAGTATACCATGCAGCAAAATTGCATCTTAGTGAGCTTCACCATCAGCCGCTGTTGCCAGCCCCTTCTCGAGAAGGAAAGTGGACTCATCGGAGTGTTACCACCGTTGAGGCAGGAAATTGGCTGGTGTCTTTGGAGGATGCGAACCAACGACCATACATACGCTCAAAGGGACTGCTTTGAGTTGGTGCGGCAAGTTTGGTTTGGAACCAGAGACACGCTTGCTTCTTGGCCACCATGCCAGTGGGCATCATTCAGCAGACACATGTGCCCGTGATGTTCTTGCTCAACCCCTAAGAGAGTATGAAGGTGTTTTGCAACAGATTCGCATGGGCGCATTCAAGCCAGACAGCGCTAGGTCGGGTCTTCTCAATCCTCCTGAAGCTGCAGACCCAAGAAATGCACCAATGGAACAACCTCTGAGTGCATTGCAGCCTCCACCTGACTTCCTGGAAAGCGATGAGAACAATGACAGTTCAAGTGAATCGTCAAGTTCTTCTTCTGAATCGTCAGAGTCAGCTCGAGTTCATCAGGAAGAGGAAGATGCTGCCGCCCCGGTAGACCCGAACATACATCCCTCTCAGTGGGAACCAAATTTGAACATGTACCAACACCATCGAAGTGGGATTGTTCATTTGATGGCGGAAGGCACGACCCCTGGTCGTTTCAGCTGCGGACTGAAGAGCTCAACAGAATACCGACAGGTAGCAGAAGTCACATTTTTGTCGCTTCGTAAATGTAAACGTTGTGAGACAGCCAGACCTGTGAGAGACGTAGGATCTTTAGCCTCAGCCCTCCAGAAGAGACGACAACAGGCGGCGGAATAAAAACAGTGCGTTCCAGTTGAGCTGTTTGAGTTCTTGTCATCATATGTGAGTTTATTCCGTTTCAATTTTGTTCCACGGAGTTTGTGCTTAAGCATCAAGGGACAAAGGACCTTGACCAAGCATCATGGGAACGTTGCTTGAATCGGTAGAAGCTTTCAAGGCACGTGCTTTGGAAGTCAACCTGTCCAGCCAAGAGGTGGACGCCATAGTGCGCCATGGAACTGACACTTTGGCGAGGTTGGCATTTGCAGCCTGTCCACCAGGACAGTCACCAAGTGATGACCAAGTTAGTGCACTGTTTCCAGGCACATTAGCTCCAAGTCCCGGTGCGATGAGTTCCTTGAAGCGCCTCATTTTTGAGGCGCAGGCTTTAGTAGTAGCCGATGTCAAGCAGAAAGTGTCAAGGAAAGAAGAGACTCAAGTTGTCGCACTTGCACCGGCAGAGCGGGAACCCCGACTCACAGATCAAAGAACTCGGTTGACAGGTTTGAGATTGAGAGGAGAGGAAGAAGTAGCGCGCCAGTGCTACGACATAGTTCTTAGCATGACGGAGAAAGACTCATTGATTTACCTAGGACCAGAGAAGTTCATCACCCGCAGAGCCGAACTTCAACACAAGAAGCCTTCGAAAGAATTGTCCTTAGATGCTTCCACCTTGATCGTCAAAGACAAGCGCCCAGCATTGCATTGTGCCACCAACTCAGAACTTGAAGTAGTCAATGCCTTGAGGCGTAGGAGCCTCGCATTTGATTTGGTCAAACTTGTCGCTTATGACAAGTTCAATGCGTACTGTTGCGAGCTTGTGGATCACCTCACGTTACCGCCCCCTCCTGGGTACAGCCAAGTGTCTGGGCAACAAGTGTTGCGTGCTGATCGTGCGGCCTTCCTTTTTATGGCAGAGAAACTCACAACCCTCAAACGAACTGCGCTCAATGAATCGCCCCTCGAACAGATGCTGGGAACTGTGTTGAGCCACAGTGCAGTGAGTTTCCACCTCTTGCCATTGCCTCAGGGCCAGCAAAGCAAGCGCAAGAGTGAACCATCAAAGAAACGAGAGAGAGCAATCACAAGGGACCGCTCTGGCAGCCCTCCTTTGCCCATTTGGCCTCGCAAGGGCAAGTCCCAGAAGGGGAAAGGAAAAGGCAAGAAATCCAAAGGTCCACGCATTCCAGAAGGACTGATCGGCAAAGCTTTGGAGACTGCTGGTGGACGTCGTCTCTGTTGGGCCTACAATCTCAAAGGTTGGGACGATGCTGAGCCTGGCCAAGCTTGCAAGAGGGGTCTTCATCTTTGCGCTGAGCCTGGATGCCTCAAGCCACACAGCTTGTCGCAACATAAGTGACAAGCACCGTTGCACCCTCAAAGCCCTGCACTCAGTATCAAATCTAAAGTGCAAGGTAAGCCTTTGAATCAATTTTTCGGCATCGAAATTTTCTCCGGGACAGGACGTCTCACAGCATGCCTCAAAGCCATTGGACTCAATGACAGTGTAGGGGTAGATCACAAGCTACATCCTCGCTTGACATGTCCAACTTTGCCTTTTGATCTTCTTGACCCGTCAAATCAAGAGTTAATTCAATCACTTATTGCATCACTTTTTTGCGTTTACGTGCATTTTGCACCTCCCTGTGGCCCAGCAAGTCGAGCACGGCTGATCAAACGACGTGGCCGTTACAACCCTCCAGTAGTACGGACAGATCAATATCCCAATGGCCTTCCAACTTTGACAGGCGACCTCCGCACCAGAGTGCTCTTGGCCAATTCATTGTATGAAGTGACATGTAAGATCATTCACTTTTGTCATGATTTTCAAGTCCCATGGTCATGTGAAAATCCGGGTCGCAGTTTCATGTGGGACACCAAGCATTTTGCCAAGCTGTTGAAGGAATTGGAGCATTTCCAAACAACTTTTCACCATTGCCGATATGGAAGTGCTCGTCGCAAACTCACACGCTTAGTGCACACTGTACCCACTTTTGAAGCTTTAGCTGCTCATTGCCAAAATGATCATGAACATGAACCTTGGGGACAACTCCCAGATGGTCGATGGGCCACTGGAGATGAGACCGCTTATCCTTGGGATCTTTGTCGCGCCGTGGCTTTTCACCTTGCCATGTACTTGCAACAACGTGGTGCCCAAACCACCACTCCCAGCTTTGCGCAGCAAGAAGCCACCATCCAAGCTATAAGGGCCAGTACTGACATCCAACCTCGCCGAGGAATTCCTCCCATGGTGCCTGAATTCATTCGAGTAATCCAACAGTCGGCTTCCACTCCCTTGCCTCCGTACAGCCGCCAATTGAGCACTCCTTTTCGGGGGTACATGGCGAGTGCTGGAACCAAAGAAGGATTCGAACAAATTGCAACCAAAGAAGGGTCTGGACAAAGCGACGCAACAGGTGAACTGATCACAGTTGGCATTCACAGGAGTCCCAGTGAATTCGTCCAAGAAGCTTTGATGATAGGACACCCCGCAGAAGTTCAAGCAATATTCCCTTCTTGCATTCGGAAAGTGGTTGACGAGACCCTGTCACAGTCACACGAATCCTTAGCAAAAGAAAGGACTGCTGAACTCAGAAGATGGGCCACTCTAGTGGCTGACCTCAAAGAAAGAGAAAGTCAGTTGAGGTCAGAGATGAGTTCAAGAAGGAACGAGGTTCTCAAAGACAAAAAGTTGGCTTTGTTCGAGACTCTCATCGCAGAAGCTGGTCACCAGGATGTGAATCTCATTGATGACCTGAAGAAAGGGTTCGACTTGACCGGGGAGCTCCCCAAATCAGGAGTGTTCGATAGGCACCTTCGGCCAGCTAAAGTTTCCTGTGCCAACCTCAGAACGTTTGCAAAGGTCAGCAGAGAAAGCGTTCTCAAGACTGCCAGTAGTTCTGGAGAAGGGGAACTTGACAAGGGACTGTGGGAAGCAACATTGAAAGAAGTAGACAAAGGCTTCCTTGAGGGCCCGGTGGAATTGGATTCGATGCCTTCGGACTCCCTCCTCACCAAACGTTTTCCAGTCAGGCAAAAGAACAAAATTCGTCCAATCGATGATTACAAAGCCAACATGGTCAATCAGTCAGTTACTCAGACGGAAGGCGTTTCCATACATACCATCGACCACATTGCGTCCATGGTTGCATACTGGCTGAAAGCCAGCTCTGGCCTCGCGGGCAGATCCAAATTGGTTGCCAAGTGCTGGGATCTTTCAGATGCCTACAGACAAATCCCGTTGTCTGATGCTGCGTATCAAAGAGATGCATTCCTGGCAGTGTACTGTCCGGCCTCCGGCAAAGCGGAAGTTTTTCGGCAGAAGGTTTTACCCTTTGGCTCAATAGCCTCAGTTACAGCCTTCCTCAGGGTGTCCTTAGTCCTGTGGGCAGTGGGGAATGTCAAGCTCAAATTTGCTTGGTCGGCATACTTTGATGATTGCCTCAGCATCTGTGAAGAGGCCTCTTCCAAGCACTCGCGCATGTGTATCTCAGCCATGTTCTCTTTCCTTGGTTGGAAGCTCTCTGAAGACAAGCTCATTCCTTTTGACTCTGTGTAAAATTCTCGGTGTCCAACTGGACCTCAGAAGTGCTAAACTCGGACTTGCTATGGTCAGCAACACTCCAGAGAGAATCAAAGAGCTTGTGGAAGAACTGGACAATGTTCTCAAAGAGAATAAGTTATCTAGAAAAGATGGCGAGAGGCTGAGAGGCCGTCTCCAGTTCGCCAACAGTCAGCTTTTCGGCAGGGCATTGCGGAAGTATCTGAAAGAGTTGAGCGACCATGTGAGTTCAGGACGTAAGAACCTGTCTAAAGCCACGCAAGAAGCTTTAAACCAGCTCAGCAGGGCATTGACCCAAAACAAGCCAAGAGAGGTCACCCGTGGTTTGTCCGAGCACGTTCACATATATGTGGACGCCTCTTTTGAGCCGAATGGTTATGCTGGCGTAGGAGGTCTTTGCGTCAACAGTGATGGGTCAGTGATCAGCTTCTTCAGCGAAACTGTGCCCCGAGACCTGCTGTGCTTAGTAGAGAACGGAGACAAAGAGACTTTCATCCTCGAATTAGAAATGGTAGCCATCTTAGTGGCTGCCAATTTGTGGAAGGATGACCTCCGTTCAAAACGAGTTGTTGTCTTCACAGACAATGAGCCGGTAAGGAAGAGTCTCATTCGTGGCTTCTCACAGAATCACTTTGTCAGTTGCCTCATGGATGCATTCTATTCCATTGAGGAAGAAATCCACTGCCAAGTATGGCTTGAGCGTGTGCCCAGCCAATCCAATCCGGCAGATGAGCCATCAAGAGCCGAGTGCTCAAGTCTCATGGGATGTACCTGTAGACTGAGGGTGGACGTCGTGGAAGTTTGGGTCAAGTCGGCCCAGTTTGCAGGGGGTGACAGCGCGGCCAAAGATTGACCCCAATTCTCAAAAGAAAAAAAGAAGCGCTGATTTGCGTGTGTGAGCTGTGTGCCGTTTTGTCAAAAGGAATAAGACGCACCTCATGCAACGCATGATGAAGTTTTATTCATAAGACAAAACAGATGAAAGAGTTTTGACTCTTGAAGTGCACACAGTGAACAGTTTGAGTTGCAACCTTTTTGTGAAACAACCGGCTGTGATCCAGTGTAGTTGTTTAAGTCAAGTTGCAACTTGCAGTTGAGTAGTTCGAACTTTAAGTAAAGTTCCTTCAGTCTCTCACTGCTTCAGTTTCAGTTTGAGCCACACTTGCAGTTTACACGTTAACTTCATACGCCTGCAGTGTGGCTCACAGGGTCAAGTGACCAGAGCCATCAACATGCATATGCACATCAAGTGATGTCCTGCATGTTCATGTCAAGTGACATTTTCTTTTTCGCCCCTACCTCTCCCACCCTGATCAAGTGATCAGAGCTTTGGACAAGTGTCCACGCCATAAGACAATATCCTCAAGTGAGTTTTTACGCTGGGTCTTTACCCAACTTTTGCAGTCATTTGACAAGTGTCATCACATCGTTTTTTAATTTTTCTCACACTTGCAGTGTTCGTTGAGAGGTTTGTGGTCTTGGACCTTTATATGGGACTGTTTTGAGGCCATCCCAACTTCGTCAAGTGACGACTGGTCAAGTGACCTTAGTCAAGTGACTATCAGTTTTTTACAGTTTGGGATTTCTACCGTCAATGTTTCTCATTGACCTACAGACTGTTGGATCAGGTGATCTTTGCTACATAGCTTAGCGCTTTCACAGTCTTAGTGCCTCCCCCTCAGCCGTGACAGCGCGGCCAAAGATTGACCCCAATTCTCAAAAGAAAAAAAGAAGCGCTGATTTGCATGTGTGAGCTGTGTGCCGTTTTGTCAAAAGGAATAAAAATAAGGCAAGGTTTTCCTGAGTTCATTCTCTTGAGATCGTTTTTTTTTTGGATCCTGTTAATTGGTATGTTACAGCATTGTAGCTGTTGGCTGAGAAAGACTGTGGGAAGGCCGAATTTCCTCTCAGATGACCCCCCTTGAGTGAGAAGGTGATATGATGTGATATGTAGTAGTGTTGCTAGTGTTGTTGGGTTGAAACATGATGCCTTATGATGCCTTAGCCCCCCAGTCATGTCTTGCACCTGCTATTTCTACGGTGGAAGAGGTTGGTTCTTCCGGGCAAGTGGGGCAACGTTCTGCCAGTTTCGTTTCTTCCTTTTTTTTTTTGTGTTTTTGCTTGTTGCAGGTGGACCAGGAAGGCTGCCCATGTTGGAAAAAAATGGAACAAAAATCGGGTGAAACAAACTTTCCTCCTCTAGATCTAGCCTGGTGTGTGTCCTTGCTGTTCTTGCAATGTATGGGTGGTCGGGTCGCATGATGAAGAACTCCCTCCTCTCCCCTCCTCTCCCATTGTAATCACATGTTCGCATGTTTTGAGTTCCCTGAGGTGTGGCTTTCAATCATGCCTTGAAATCAAACCACAACATGGCCATCGAACAACCTGCATCCTCAATAATTGTCCATAGTCTTCACCCTCGTCCAGATCCACAATCAATGATCCATTATCATGCACTACCCTCCATCACTCCGTTTTGACTCACTTTGTCCACTGGCAATTTTGTCCATTGGTCTGGCTGACAGATGCCTGGATTGACATCAACTCTTTCCACTTGATTATTTAGGTTTTTATCAAGTGATTTAATCAATTTTCGTTCGAAGTCAATTCTTTTGCGTCTCACTTAGCTTCTTGGCAGTGCAGTGTAGCGGTACTCATCAGAATGGAAACACCAAATGAAAAGGAAAAACAAGACTGCATTTTGCGTTCTTCTCTTCTGGATTTAGTTTTAATCGAAGAATCTCGAAGACTTCTCTCCATGGATTTTTCCGGTGATACATTTCCGAGATCAGGATCTAGAATTCTTTGGAGGGAGGAAGTTGTTGTTTTCATTTTACAACTGCACATTCTCCCTTCATAGTCCAAATTTGTACAACCATGATCTTTTCTAGGAGGAACTGTTCCGTGGGGTTTCTGGGAAGACACCTCCTTAGCTTCACGCTTCTACAGCGTGGAGTACCTTTTTGGAACGCACTCTGGACGATGCTCTGGGAAGACAACAGATTTTTGTAGGTGTGAACTTCGGAACAACGGGTTGCTTGCGAGTACAACACTGTGCTTCTCGGTTACACAGTGTGGCACTCAGTGTGGGCTCAAAGATAGGAGTGTCCGTTCTTAGAGGACGATGTCAAAGTCTAAACCTGCAAAACCTGCACTCTTGAGCATTGTTTTGCTCTTGTGCATAGGAAAGTGGGCGGTCCCAAGTTTCGTTTCCACAGACGAAACAGTGCTGTCTACAGTGGGACGGAGGACAGCTTTGGTGGGAGCCCTTTCACTAGCACAGCCAGGTGTGGCATTGGCCAGGAGAGGAGGTGGAGTAGCACAAGGAGGGGAAGGAAAGGAAGGAGGAGGAGAAGATCTTGTCACAAAGCAAGCAATGCCATCTACAATTGAGGCGGAAGAGCCCATCAGTGAGGATTGGAAACCAATCGACATCGGCGAATCTTCGATTGTGGATCCAGATGACCCCAAGTACAAAAACATGAAGCTTATGAATGAGATCGAGAAACAGAAGGCGAGAAATGAAGAGTATAATTCCATGAGTGCAGAGGAGACCCGTGCTGCGCTGTTAGTTACTGTTAGTTGAAGTTGCAACTGCTGACATGCAAATCTAAAGTTCAAAGTATCAGAGAGTTGAGATTGATTTGTCATGTTGATGGTCAAGTCTTCTTTGTAAAATCTTGTTTTTTCCGACGGCAAAATGTTGGGAGTGTTGCACGTCATAGATTGCGCCAAGCTTCTTGGTCTACTCCAGAGACCCCTAGGATGCTGTAGCACTCTTCACTTGATCAGTTTCTAAAGCAAGGACAAAGTCGGACGAAGAGAAACATGTCCACCATGCAATGACAATGCTGTTGCAGAGAGCATTGAGACAACTCCTGTGATGCAGAAATTCCTGTGCAGTGCTCGTTTGCACACAAGTTTTCCAGATTGCCAAACAGCTAATTGTACCCTGCGAAAAAAGTCTTTTTGGCAGGAAGAAAATAAAAAACATATTTAAGAATTCATTTTAATTTGCAATGTGCCGCAGGAGGTAAAAGTTTACCACAAGATTGAATGCATAGCACTGGCATAGCACTGGCATAGCACTGGCATAGCACTGGCATAGCACTGGCCTAGCACCTCAACAGCCATTCCTTTGCTATTTCTTCAAAAGTGGATGCTTGTGAGCACTCTTT
>VSDK01019135.1:51373-80835 GCA_009767595.1 Symbiodinium kawagutii | reverse complement strand
ACTCTTTCCTTCTTGATGTTTCCACCTAGACAAGGACAAAGATGCAATGCACGCTCCAGGTTGCAGATACACACCTGTACAGGAGTAGGATGCAGGCAGACCGTAGACACAAAGCGCATCAGTTTTTTTGTACAAGCACTGTACACACTGTGAATTGTTAGCACTGTGATCACCAGCACACGTGCAGAGTCCCATGAAACCCAGGTCATGAGCAGTTGCGTTGTGTAAGTCATGCTTTCACATGCGCATACGAAGTCATCAACTTCAGGAGAAGCAGCAGAAGATGTGTGAGCTGCTCGGCCGAGGTTGTCAAAACATTTGAGTTTCAATTTCTAGAAATTGCCAGTTTAGGTGTGTTTACCCAGTTGACTCTGTGAGAAATTTACTTCTTATCACCATGACTGTAGGTTGGTTCTGATTCCATTCCAACTCACTTCATCAGAACATTTCTTGTGGTGTGGATCTGCTCATTTGCATCTCAGAAAGCAACCACTCGCTATGGCTATGCATTTCAAGGCATTAGCCACAGCATTAGCCACCCTCCCGTTTCTTAGTTGGAAGCAGGGGAGCTTGCAGAAGATGCGTGGAAAAAGAATGATGCTGTCACACTGTCACAGTGTAGTTTCTCTTTCGAAAGTTGCACTGGGAGAATTTGCGGATGAATGGTAGGAGGTTTACGTCAGTTCAAAAAATGGATCAGCCGCAGCTGCAAAGAGCAATGCAGACACCTCCTGACCTCGATGCTTTGCCGCCGCCATGAACGTGACTGCAACTTCTTCAGATAGTGCGGGGGGGAGTCCAAGAGATCCAAGAGGTCAGCGACAACTTGCCAAAGGAAAGGAGAGGGAGAAAGGAGACAGAATTCCTCATTTTTCTCCTTCGAGAAAAGAGAAACATTTCGAGAGTTCCAAACCTCCGGGTATCGAACATGAGGTGCAAGAGACCTCTGAGCTTCCAGCAGTCCTTGGGAACTTGGCACTGGACGAAGAAAGTGGATCTGATGCTTCTGACCGTTCTGACCAATCTGACTCCCCTCAGCATCGAAAACTTGTTGGAAAAGCTGTGCAAAAGTTCTTTTGGGCTGAAATGAAGCATCGCCTTGTGAAAAAGACTCGGCACTTGGCTCTGGCCACCCGAACTTTGGTACAGGCTCATGGCAGCCCCAAGGCTGGTTCCTTGAGCAACAAATTTGATAAGCGCGTTGCGGGCAAATTAGTGACATTCGAAAAGCAACTCAGCCATCATACACAAAATACATCTCTTTTGAAGGAAGCGGCCAAAAGGGAGCTGTTGAGTATTTCTGCACCTTTGAGAGCCGAATTGATGCAAAAACTACGAGAAATCATGAAGAAAAACCTGACGTCAGATCCAGACATGTGGGAGCGCGTCAAGGTATTGCAACGGTCCATGATTGATAGTCTGTGGGAGGATGTGGAGAAAGAAATTGAGCTGAACGTTGAGCTGGCATGGCTGCAACCAATGAATCCAAACCAGCAAACAGAGGAGATTAGCAAGTGGTCTTGCTATCGCTTCTTTCGACGAAAGGTATTGCGTCACTATTTGCCTTATGACCGTTCCATCTTTGGCAAACTCAAGGATCCCATTTATGTGGCCCTTACACTGACAATGCTGATTCCAAATGCTGGCTTTCGAGTTAGCGTCCTGTCAATGATTCTGACCTTTATACTGTTCCCTAGACCACCCGATGAGTTTCAAATTATCAATTTTATTCTTTTGTGCAAAGGAACCCAGTTCTTAACTGGAGGTTTGGTCAGCATGGGTCAAGGTGCAACAGTATATTTTGGTTGTTTCAATTGGCATGAGGCAGATATGACCACTTGCATTGGAGAAAGGGGTCCTGGCAAAGTATCGTCTTTGATTGGAGAGTTGGCAGATTACGTGGGCAGCATTGTGTTGGTGTGGATTGCCTTTCTAAATCTACCGTTTGCTCAAGAGCATCGCCAGCAGAAACGGTTGAAGTTGCAGACCGTGAAAGATGGCAAAGGTTCTCCAGTTTCAGAGCCAGCAGAATCCCAAAGCCAACGGCTGAAGATAGACAGAGGCGGACGCATGTCAAGCTTGCTGAACTACGATGTGGCATGTTTTGCATTCTCGTTGCTTGTTCTCCTGGTGTTGTCAATCGGAAATTTGATGGTGAGAAACGAGGACCACCAAGTGACAGTGTATCGGCACGTTACCGAAGATATCTTTTGGTGCAAGGTCTTATACTCGCTCCTCTCAATGCCCTTTGCTTTGTTTACAATTCAACCGCTGCAACAAGTCTTAACTCATGCTGCACCAACAGGTTTCAATGATTTTGGCGAATGTGTGCCTTTCAAAATGGCAGACAATCCTGTTGGCTTCGTCAACTCTAGCCCTGCTCCCATGGCTGAGCCATGAGGACAGTAGCTCAGCGAGGGCTGGGGATGATGGGGATGATGGGGATGGGGATGTATAGAGTCGGGTATCCATCAGACGTTTCACATGTGAGGAGCAAAAGACAAGAGATAAAAGCTGGCTCTTCTGAGTTGCTTATTTGATGGTGGTTGCAATGTGTAAGAGATTCCAGATTCGTGCAATCCTGCGTTAAGTGAAAGTGGCGAAGCTTTCCAGTATCTAAGCCATCCATCTTCATGAGACCGCCAGCAGAAGCACAAAGGGCAACCTGCACACAGAGCTGCATTGGAAAAGCACAATGACATACTGTGACATACTTGCACACGCACACACACACACACTGATGCACCAAGTGCAGGCTATGACACGTTGAAAGAGCCATGGCACGTTGGCAGTACAGAAGTGCGCGTCATGTGCAAAAGAAATTTGTTCCGAACAGAGCAAAGAAAAGAGGCTGGGATGATAACAGCAGTGATTCTGATCCAAAAGTTCGGACCTTTCTTTCCACACATGGGAAGCAACTCGGAGTTCATATCACGGTGCGTTTGTTGTTTGGCTACGGCTCAAAATCTACTGTAGCGCTAAGGGCACCACAAAAAATGATCATTAGGGTGGAACCAACCAATTCAATCTGAATGAGCGCTTGATCATTTTGAGCAATTGCAGTCTTTTTCCTTACTTCTTGCTTTGTCCTTTCTTGCATTTACAGTCTTTTCTTCGATTGCAGTTCCTGATTCTCTGAAGTAATTAGCTTGTGTTGTCATAGTCCAAGGTTTCAGTCAAGAAAAGAGGGAGAGAGAGAGACAAAGAGAAAAAAGAGAGAGAGAGAGAAAAAAACAGAAAGAGAGAGAGTTGACATGAGCAGATAAAGACAAGACTCGGACAAGATAAATATGAGATGAACGGAAGGTGAGGACGAGGTGAGGATGAGCATAAGACTAGGTGAAGACAAGATGAAGGTACAATCAAGACAAGGGAAAATTACATCCAATACCAAGATGACATGAAGGCAAGATCAAGACCAGGTGAAGAGGAGACGAAGAAGAGATTTGGATGAGATCTGGACGAAATGAAGTTTAGATGAGACCAGGATGAGGTACAGATGAGACGGAGACCAGATCAACATAAGATGTAGATAAGGTGAAAACGGGATATAGGCGAGATGAAGACCAGATGAACACAAGACAAAGGGGGATTAAAATGAGATGAATATGATATGAAGATGAGACGGAAAAAACATACGAGTTCAAGATTTGGTGAACAAAAGCTACAGACGTGACCGCAATGATGGGATGAAGATCAGATACAGACCTAATGGCAATGACCAACACGAATTGAAGACGGGAAAAGATGAGATAAAGATATGATGAAAACAATGCAAACATAATATCAAGACACTAAGATGATGAAATGAGTGCAAGATAAGCCGAGTTGAAGACAAGGTTAAGACGAGACAAAAAGGAGATGAAGAAGAGATCTAGATGGGATGAGGATGAGGCGAAAATGAGAAGAAGACAAGAAAAAACACGACATCAACCCGAGACCAGGATGAGATGAATATAGGAGATGAAGAGGAGATTTGGACGAGATAAAGGTGAGATTGAGGAAGATGGAATCAAGACGGAATAATTGGATAGGATATGAAGATGAGATTGAGACGAGATCTACATAAAGAAAGAGATGTCAAGGAGATTGAGATTAGATGAGATGAGATGAGATGAATATGGGATAAAGACGAGATTAAGAGAAGACAAAGATACAATTAGAAGGATCTGCATGTTGGATGAAGGTGAAATGAAGCTTAGATGAAGATATGAAGACAAGATAAAGACGGCATAAAGAAGAGACAAGGATGATTTGAATAAATGGGATCAAGATGAGATCCAGAGGACATGAAGACGAGATTGAATGAAGATGTTGATGAGATTGAAAAGCGACGAACATGGTATGAAGATGCGATGAAGATCAAGCAAAGATAAGGCCAAACACATATGTTGACGAGATTTCAAAGCGTTACACATGGGATGAAGATGAGATTAACACGAGATCAAGTTGAGATTTAATGGAGATGTTGATGAGATTGAAAGGCCATGAATACAGGATGAAGATGAGATTAAGGCAAGATACAAATGAGATTAAACGGAGATGTTGATAGGATTGAAAGGCGATGAACGTGGTATGATCACGCAATTAAGACAAAACAAAGACAAGATCAAAAACAGATGTTGATGGGATTGAAAAGAGATGAATATGGGATGAACATGAGGTCAAGACGCGATAAAGATGATGTTGGTGAGACTGAAAAAATGTTCATATGTGATGAAGATGAGATCAAGACGAGATAAAGATGCGGTTGATGAGATTGAAAAGAGATGAATATGGGATGATGTCGAGATTAAGACGAGCTAAAGTGATGAGATTTAGTGGAGATTTTGATGAGATTCGGAATAAATGAATAGGGATGAAGATGAGATGAAGAGCGGACAAAAATGAGATTGAATGGATTGAAAAGAGATGAATATGGGACGAGGTTGAGATTCAGACGAGATACAGATGAGATTGAATAGAGATGTTGATGAAGTTGAAAAGAGATGAACATGGGATGAAGATGCGATAAAGACGGTGTAGAGGTGAAATTGGCTCGAGATGTTGATGAGATTCGGAAGAGATGAACACTCGATGAATATGAGATGGAGACAAGATAAAGATGAGATCGAATAGAGATGGTGATGCGAAAGACATGAGATTCCCCTTGTAGTTGAGAGATGTTTAGAGATGTTTAGAGTGTTGCCGTTGCAAGTAACCTGTGTTGAGTGTGACAGGCCATGCAGCGAAGTCCTTTGACACCGGAGGCTTGGACTTGGTCTCAGGCACTTCATAAAGTCTGTCAGTTGAACTTTTTTTGAAAAACTCAAGTTTTCAATTCAAGTAAACAGAATTCAGAGCTAAAGATAGTTAACGATAGTGAAAGAGTGAAGGGTTTACAAAGAGTCGAGACTCTTTAGAATACAAAGAGTAAAAAGTGGTAAAGAGATGTAAAGAGTGAGCCCTACCAGTCTTACCCATGGGCTTTCTTCATCAACGACTCCTTATATGTGTGTTGATGTAGGATTCACATGTCCTGCATTAGCAAAGTGCGGGGAGTGCCAAGGTGAGAAGAGGCGTCCATTGGCTGACTTGGTTGAGTATGTCCGCAGTTGCTCCAAGGCTTTATCCTCGGTTTCCAAAGAAGAAGCGACACTGCTTTCAACCCGAGCGATAGAAGAAGCCACAGCTGCTCCAGATCGATTTTTACAACTTGCATCTGACCAGCGCGGTTCCAAGCCGTTGGAAAAGCTGATTAGAAAAGCAACGCCAGAAGCCTTCTCAGTTCTGTTTGGAATGCTGCTGGAAGCATTTGGTGACTTGGCCACGAACCAGTATGCGTCTCACGTTCTTGAAAGTACTTTGAGGTCTTGGGCAGAACGTTTGGGTGAAACCAGTGAAACTGATACAATAAAGTTGTCCCAGCCTCTCTTGTCAGCTTGCGCTGAGCTGAATGAGAAGGCATTGTGGCCTTCTCTTGCTGTAAATCCATGCTCTGCTCATGTTCTTCGGGCATTGCTGATGGCTCTGGGTGGCTATGCGCACGAGGAAGGCAAGGAAAAGCTGGCAGCACGTGCTGGATTGTTGCCACAAGCGAAGCATCAAGTTCCTCAAGATGTTGCTGAATGCAGAAGGAGATCTGCCGCAAGTCTAGTAAAACTAATGAAACAAGATGGCAGTGTTTGCTTGAATGCTCATGCAAGTCCTGTGATCCAACTCCTCTTGCGACTCCTCCGTGATTGTGGGGATCGAGCTCTGCTTTCTGAAGCCTGTGCTGCAGTTGTGGGAGCGAAGACAGTCCATGGCAGCCCTTCTCTAGAACGATGTGATGCACTGTTGGCTTCGGCTGCAGGGTCTCGTGTTTTGGAAGCAGTGCTGGAAACTGCCGGAGCAGAACTCTTTGGAGAGTTGTTCCTACGCTACTTCAGAACACGTCTCCGTGACCTTGCCACAGCGACAAGCTCGGAGTTTGGTCCATTCATCGCTCAAAAGGTGGCAGATGCTTTGAGGGAAGGTCCACAGCTTCAGCTAGCACTGAGTGAGTTGGATTTTGTTGCTTGCCTAGGAGATGGATCCCAAAATGCACAGCACATGGTTGTGTTGAAGTTCCTGGAAGCATCTTTGCGGTTAAGAACAGCGCTGAAACAAGCTGCCGGGGGAGTCTTCCGTGCTTTGGCTCTACATGCATCTTCGGAGTATCATCGTGCTTGGCCAGCTTTGTTGGCCCTGGATTCATCTCTGGATGTTGGCTCCCTGCTCGAAGGTGGAAGCCCAAAACCGGAAAAGAAAACCCAGAAAGACAAAGCAAGTGCCACAAACAAAAAAAACAAAGCGCCAGGGAAAGACAAGGGCGCTGGCCAAGATGGCCAAGATGGCCAAGGCCCTCCGAGCGATGACAAGGAAAGAACTGAGAGTACGAAGCTGCGACGACTACCAGCTGCTGGAGCAATGCTTCTTGCAGTTCTTCTACGTTTTCCAAGCGAGACTGTAGCTCCAATTGTTTCGGGATTGTCTAAGATTTTGCCCAGAAAAGATATTCTACTTGCACTTGCGCTGGAATCACGAACAGCACGTGTTTTGGAGGCTGCATTAGCACCATCTTCCGCGCTTGGCTCACATCTCCGTCTCAAGATGGCGGCTTCTTTTAAAGGTGTAATGGCCACACTGGGGCCACATCACATTGGTGGTTGGGTCTGCGCCGCTTTGTGGCGGACAAGTTTGGGTGATTCTGGTCTTCGCGAGGCTTTTGCCAAAGAGCTGTTGGATGTAGAAGATAAGCTTCGTACTGAGAATTTTGCAGTTTGGAAGGTATGTGGCTTACATCAAGTCAAAGTGCACACTTCTGAATGGATGCAACAGCAAAAGAAAGCTGGAAAGATTCAGGCTCTTTTTGACGACTTGCTCACCGGTGACACAGAATCTGCAAAGGCTGCGAAAATGAGAAAAGCAAGAGCTGCTGAGGATGAGGCTTTGACAAAGGCCACAGCAGAAGCTGAAGATCCAATAGCCACTTGGATTAATCATTTGTAGTTTCAATCGTGACGCCGCGCAATGAAACGCTGCATTTGATATCACTGTCAACTTGATGCAAACTCATAGATTCGCGCATCTAGCATCTAGCTTTGTTGGCAAGATCTGGTTCCAGGATCTGGACACTGGTTTGATGAGCTTTCCGTAGTTTTGCTGGTCTAGACGGTCCAGCGATTCTCTGAAATTTTACTCTGGCAAGCACCTTTGATGTTCTTGTAAGATTTCACATTGCATGCTGGCTTGTCAGGCAAAAGCTAATCAATGATTATCAATAATATGTTGAAGGATAGATACATCTTGGAACATGCTCCGTTGGATATTGAATGTGAAAGCATTTGCTGACGTTGTTTCGTCATTTTTGCGAATGACCAATTTAGAAAGACCGACAAAGCATTATGTAGCATTTGGTCAAGTTTTTGTACATTTCATCCAATTTGCAGCAGGAAATTGGCACTGTGTCAAGGTTTTGTTGATAGAATTCTTGAGGCTGTGTTCTGTTTTCTCACTCCTTGAACAACGGTGAAACATGATTTTCACAATGAGTTCCTGCAAAACATCCCTTCAAGTATTCCAATGCATTTCTACTCTGATTCATTCTAGGGAACCTGCAACATTAAAGTAAGAGTGCGCACTTCTGAATGGATGCAACAGCAAAAGACAGCTGGAAAGATTCAGGCTCTTTTTGACGACTTGCTCACCGGTGACACAGAATCTGCAAAGGCTGCGAAAATGAGAAAAGCAAGAGCTGCTGAGGATGAGGCTTTGACAAAGGCCACAGCAGAAGCTGAAGATCCAATAGCCACTTGGATTAATCATTTGTAGTTTCAATCGTGACGCCGCTAATGAAACGCTGCATTTGATATCACTGTCAACTTGATGCAAACTCATAGATTCGTGCATCTAGCATCTAGCTTTGTTGGCAAGATCTGGTTCCAGGATCTGGACACTGGTTTGATGAGCTTTCCGTAGTTTTGCTGGTCTAGACGGTCCAGCGATTCTCTGAAATTTTACTCTGGCAAGCACCTTTGATGTTCTTGTAAGATTTCACATTGCATGCTGGCTTGTCAGGCAAAAGCTAATCAATGATTATCAATAATATGTTGAAGGATAGATACATCTTGGAACATGCTCCGTTGGATATTGAATGTGAAAGCATTTGCTGACGTTGTTTCGTCATTTTTGCAAATGACCAATTTAGAAAGACCGACAAAGCATGATGTAGCATTTGGTCAAGTTTTGTACATTTCATCCAATTTGCAGCAGGAAATTGGCACTGTGTCAAGGTTTTGTCAATGCGATAGAATTCTTGAATATTACAGGTTGCGTTTAATGAATCAGAATAGGTGAGCACGGATGCTAAGCAGAAGATCATTGTGAAAATAATCTTTCAACCAGTTTTTCAAGAGTGAGAAAACAGAACGTGGCCTCTCATTACATGTTCCCACATCAAGCCAGCATTTCTAGAAACTGTTCTTCAAGGTGTTGGCATATCAAAAAATGATGTTAAAATCATGGTCCTGAGGAGTTTTATGCCCGCACACATGTGTATATGAATGTGAATAAGTAAATAAATACACAAACAAACATGTATATATACATAGATATAGATATAGATAAATGAATAGATAAATAAATAGATAAATAAATAGATAAATACAAAGTATAGGCCCCCACCCGTTTCCCACTATTGTCTCTCACTTTTTTGTGTGCAGTCGTTTCAATTATCCTTCTACATTCTTATGGCTGGTATTGTTTTTGTCTTGCAGTTGTCGTCCTCCTTGTCGCCCATGTGTTTCCCAATGCTTTTTGGATTTCTCTTCCACTTGTCTGACTCCCAACCTTTCTCTTTTTTTGTACTTGTTCCCCGTTGGTTTCCCCTGTCTTTCAGTATTTTTTCATTTATTCACCTCGCTTCGCGTGGGGTATCCGCCCACGCTGCCGGATTGAGTGATTATCAAACAACATCTGCATGAAAACCCCTTTTGACACCAATGTAGTCCGCAATCAAGGCGACATTGAGAACATATTTGCCCAAGTCGAGCCCCCATTGGAGCAATGTGAGCCAAAGATGTACGAAGGTACCCACACCCAGACGCACATTTTGCGGATGCAGTCTGCAATCGAGGCAACATTGAGCGCCAATTGGATCCAAGTTGAGCCTTAGAACTATGTTGGCCAAAGATGTGCAAAGTTGCGCCAACAACCTCCCGCCACAGCACAACAAATATCCCCCGGAGCCAGAACATGCTTGCAAGACTTTTTTTGACAACTGACAAACAACATTGTATTTTTCTCACTTTTTTTCCAACGATTTACCTGGTTTCAAGCCACAACTAAACACGCGAAATCTGACTGCATCACGACATGGCAGCCAATACCGGCTTCAAGAAGGCATGCTCCTGAAACAGCAACTACAAAAAAACATAACTTATTGAAAACTGCTCAGATATCGAGCATCAGTAGACACTGATGCTCCAAGAGCCTCTGGTGCGAGTCGAAATAGCTAAAGCTGATATAGCGAGACAGCGCTACAGAGACCCCCAATGACAGGCCATAAGCGCCAAGGCGATGTGGGCGAATTTCCCACTTCTTTGATCTTTGCTCACTTTGCTCCACTTGTTTTCCAGCTCGTCCGTCGTGCAACTGCGGTCTTTCACTTATCTTTTTAGTCTCACTTGTCTCCCATTTGGTCTGAGGCTTTTCATTATCGCCCATGTGTCTCCAAGTTGTTTTCCGACATGATTCGGGGAACTTTGAACTCTTGTCTACCATCTGTCTCTTCATATCCAATTCTATTGAGCAATTGTTTCTTATCTCCCATTTGTTTCCCACTTGTCTCGCAAGGCCTTCCATGTGTTTTCCACTTCTCCAATTTTTTTCCACTTTTGTCCGAGCTTGTTTTGTGCCTGTGGGTCCTTTAGTCGTCTTCCAGTTTTCTTTCAGTTCTTTTGATCACGTCCATCATTTCCCAATTGTCCCCAGTTGTCTTACAGTTTTTCACTGCGAGTCAAAATTGGGCGTCTCAAATTTGGGCGCTGTTCGTGAATCTTTCGAATTAAATTTTGAACCCTCACTACTCTTGGGTGGCGAAGCTGGTCCGATGAAATCTGCGCTCAGTGAAAAGTACCCGAGGCAAGGTTCCCTTTAACGCATCTGCAGATTAATTTGCCAAGCGAAAAAACACGAGGTTTCTGAACAACAGGGTTCACCGGAAGCTCCCCAAGCTAAAATGTTTCCAGAAGCAGCAACACCACACCAGTGCAGTAATGAGGAACGGAATCGCGGGTTCTCAAAAGAAGCCGGTTTCAAAGAACTTGCTCCCGACACAATTTTTTACAAGGGGAGCGCATACCTTACTGGCCAGGAGGACTTTATGCATCGCAAGATTTTCCCGGGAAGAGCATCACACAGGCAAGATTTGCAAATGCAAACTTTCCTAAAATTTGAAGATGCCAAAGACAAGATGCAATCAAATTGTTCAAGGGGGCTTCCAACAATATATGCTGGTTACAAGGAGTGCTGTCTTGGCCCTTGTGCAAACACTTTTCGTGCCCTAGCAACGACTTTCCAAAAGGATGCAAAGCAGACTATATAGGTGCAGAAGTCGGTGATGAAGTCTCCCAAGATGGAGTTGCTAACACAAAATATCCGATATCATAATGTATCATAGTATGCGCGCTCCGACGGACAAACTTTCCAAGATCAATTTCCAACACATGGTTTAACCTCCAAGGAACCACAGATAAAACAAATATTAACAAAGGTTTTTCTGAGGAAAGATTCTGAAAGAAAAGAGACTTCAGAAACACTTTGCTGCCGAAGGTGATCCAAAGATTGGCTCAACCCGTGCAGCTAACTACATGCAAATTTTACTTTATTCCATTGGAGTCTTTCCGTGACCAATTCTTCAACAGGCTTTTCTGCCCTTCCTTTCCCGCTCTTCTTCTGCATTTCCCCTGCTTTTCTTTGCTTCTCTGCTGTTTTGCTTGCAACCATGCAAACAATCGCAACCATCGCAACATGGCCACCCTCCCCACCATATCCATCACCATATCCATCACTGCTGCCATCGCCGCCATTGCCGCCGCTGCCACCACCACCACCACCACCACCACCACCACCACCACCACTGCTACAATTCTTGCTGCTACTGCTACTCCTGCTGCTGCTACTACTTGTGCTGCTACTACTTGTGCTGCTGCTACTTGTGCTGCTGTTAGTGTCACTTGGGTCGTTACTACACAAATACAGGTATAATCAGGTAGACATATTAGTGACATATTCTAGATATTCTCCAATTTCTTCACTTCTTAGGGGAAGCTTCACACCGCTTCTCCTCTCGTGCCACAAAACTGGCGCCCCATTTCAAGGACACACTCGCCACCGCATCATTTTGTTTGTAAGTGTCCCTCAGTCCTCAACCTTTACCTACACCACCAACACAACAACGACAACAACGACAACAACGACAACAACGACAACAACGACAACAACGACAACAACGACAACAACTACAACAACAACAACAACAACAACAACAACAACAACAACAACAACAACAACAACAACAACAACGTCAACAAAATGAACATGAACATGCGATGCACACAGTGCTAACAGCAGCGACAACAAACACATCGATGACAGCAAAAACGGCAACATCACAACCTGGACCACCGATGACCTCATCCCTGTATGAAGTTTTATGCGCTTGGCCAAGGCATCGAGACCTCGAAAGAAGAGGACAGCAATTGTTTTTCAGAAAATTCTGCATCTTCCTTAGGACCTTCCTTAGCATCTTCCAGCTTGTCCGGCCTAGCCTTAGTCGCAATTTGTACATTGATGTTTGCTCCGCTCCAACTCCAATGCAGGAAACTTAAAGCCAAGAGAGCTTGGTTCCCAGAGTGTAAGTTTTGTTCGGTGAACATTAGGAGAAGACAGGTCTCAGGACAGTTTTGTTGTCATTCAACTGTGTACTCTTGGGTTTGCGAAGGATAAAAGTTCGACGAATGCGAGAGCTTCCAATGCTGGTTTGGTTCCTATTCCGCCAAGCTTTTCAGCCGTAAATTGAGAGCGTGAGCTCCTCCAGTACCATGTGGTGTTTGCCCAAAGAACACTGATGAACTGATGAAGTTTCAGATTCTCAAGTAGTACACAAAGTAACTTTTGACATTTCGCAAAGATTCGTCTCATCGATGACAAGGATGAGAAGTGGACAGTTCAGCCTCTCCATTGACTTGGGCTGGGACCTGAGTGCGTTAAATTCTCTGAAATCGTCAGGCCGTGTCTCAAAGTCCACTGTCCTATTCATCCAAACAAATCAATGTGTATCTACTCATTTCTTTGTTTAATTACTTATTTTTGTATTTATCAATTATCTATATATTGATTTATCTACTTATTTATTTACACATTGAATATGTTATGCCCCACGCACATGCACATACGCACACAGAGACACCCAAACTTACACACGCACTCATCCACGCATGCAGTACGCAATCATAGATAGATAGCATGCATTGTATGCATTGTTTTCCTTACATGCAGACATACAGATGTTCAGACATCCAGGCTCACAGACATAAACACATTCATGCCTTCAT
The DNA here is from genome assembly GCA_009767595.1 of Symbiodinium kawagutii. Taxonomy (NCBI): domain Eukaryota; class Dinophyceae; order Suessiales; family Symbiodiniaceae; genus Symbiodinium; species Symbiodinium kawagutii. Next base: position 67,717 of record VSDK01019135.1, on the reverse strand, counting down.
ACATTCAAAGGCCCATGCTTCTGTATGTACATATTGCACATTCATATTGCTTCTTTTCATGTATATCCATGTTAAACAAAAATAAATCATGAAAGCTATCCATTTTCTCAATCTCCACATCTCTATTGCACGCCAAAACCGTGAGAATATTTGTACCCCGCATTGCCTTCATCTGTATCTCCTGGCCGACATGATGACAATTTGTATGATTGAATCATATTGAATCTCTTTGATTTGTTTCAAATTCTCTATGTACAGAAGACGCAGTCACATACCTACCTCTTTTTGGAATGCGCATAGAGGTAGGTATTTACCGATCTTTATGTCTATGTTAATGCGCATCCAAATGACCCCTATAAATGCTGCTCCTATCAATAGTTTCCTTGTTTGCATAGTTACACAGATACAGTTATACAGATCATTTGATTGTTTGACTGCGTATTCTCATTCGTATGCTTTTGTTTGTGTCTATTTGATGTGGATGCCGATTTGGACTATGTCCATGTCGGTCGTATGGGTTTGATCTGTATCCCGCTGTGATACCCTCAACAATGTCCACTACTTCGGCCAACTACTTCTTACTAGCAACAACAACTACTACTTTTCCTTTCCACTACTTAGTACTACTTACAAGTTTTACATACCACTACTGCATACTACTACCAACAAGCACTCACTAGGACTGACTGATGCTCACTACTGCATATCTTTGTACTTTCTTGCTATTACTTAGTGCTGCATACTACTGCTTACCACCACTTGCCAATACAGACCAATATTCTTACTACTTACTACTACTTACTACTATTATCCAATATTGTTATCGAATGCAAACAAACAAAAAAAGTACATTGAGAAAGAGAGGGGGATAGATGGCCGATAAATATACCGAAAGAAATACATATGGACGACAACCAGATTTGTACATAGGTTGTGGAGTGGCAAATAACCTCGAACCCCCAAAAAGGATACGTGTATCACCAGAGAGCTGGACACGTAGATAGGTGTGACCGACATGTGGATAGACACAATTTATGAATAGAAAGATCAGATGCATGGACAGGTGAGTTCCATAGGTAGACAGATAAAGAAAGAGAAATGAACGGACACATCGATCGGTAGATAGTTAGAACAACATCAGGGTTGTTTTGTAATCTGTGTTTTTGTGTCATAACGTGTCCTGTTCCTTCTTGCTACCAGAATATCTGAGACAAAAAGCAGTAAAAAACACTCGGAAAAGTGGCACCTTTGCGGCTGTTCTTCCCTTCAACGTTGGATGACTTCGCTCCTCCCTTAGCTTCCCTGCCTGCCCCTATGGCAGGTCCACACCCAAGATTTATTTACAAGAGATAGACATACATTGATTTATGCTATCCATTGCATCCGTATCATGGACAGTTGCATTCTCAATGATTGCCTTTGTCAGTAGAGTCCGAATATCGTTTCTGGATTTTCTTTGCTCAACAGACGTGACAATATCCTGGAAGACGTGAAGGCATCCGTGCTACCTCTTAGCCTTTTCTTGGTCCATGGAAATGAAGTTGGAAGAGCTAGGAGCCCAGAAGCGATGAACACCTGCATTTGCATCTTTGTTATCAAAGGTAAACTGTTGAAACATGTTGAACCTCTCTGGGTGCTGTGGACTTTGCACTTTGTTTGGAAAGTTCTCTTTGCTGGTGCTACCTGCCGCTGCCATTGCGTGCTGCGGCTGTTGATGCTGCTTTGGAGCTTTCAATGGACTGCCAATGCAAAGGTGGCCAGTTATGCTCTTGTGGCGAGTGTGCAGTGTCAAAGCTCTGAATTGGATGCAGGTGCTCCACTGCCTGAAGTCTTCCCAGTAGACCAATCTCTCAAAACACCAGTTTCACAAGCAGGAGCTGCTCTTGCTTCAGAAAATATACATCAAGAAAGTTTCTGTGACAGGAATAAAGTCTGTTGTGGCGCATGTAAAGTAGACTGCAAGCAATGCATTTTTCACATCACTTGCTTCAATCAGCGACCTTTTGTGCCGGCTTGGCTCAATCAGGTTTGCCGAAAGTTTGGATAAGTTCAAAGGTATTTTGACATTGCTTGACAGAATAGGGCTAATACTACGTCGGAGATCTTTAAGCCCGTCAAACGAAAGCCAAGGACCATGCACATGCTTAAACCACAGCAAGCAACCACCGAAATTCCTGAAAGCAAGGCAGAACCTTGAACCCATGGATGATTTGGACGATGAACAGGATGAACAGGCTTGTGCCCGGCTTGTGCTGATGTCAAGAAATCATGTTGTCATCAGGGTAGGGGGTTCACCTTCCGAGTTTTTGAGGCGGATAGCCCCGAAGCACCGGCCGTCGCACGTTCCACGAAGAGGTTCTGCCAACGGTGACATTTTTCACTTCATGTTGTGATCTATAAAATTTCCATCATTCTCTATTAATTTCGAATTCTCTCTATTCTAATTCTCTCTAACTCTCTATTCTCTATCAAATTCTCTATTGACTCTATTATTCTTTACTTTTCTCTATTATTCTCTATCACTCTCAGTTCTCTATTGTTCTCTATTCCATCGGTCTTTTCTCTCTTCTCTGTTTCTCTCGGTTCATTTCAGTTCATCTCCTTGTCACCTTGTGACAGCTACGGGCAACACCACCTTTTCCACCCAGTTGACATTTTGCGATAGGTCACAGACAGAGACACCTTCCAAAGAATCGCAGGCGAGAGAAGTGCAATTGATTATATAGACAAAGTGCTGGCCAGGATGTAAAACTGCCCCGTTTTTGTGGTTTAGGAAAGAACATGAGCTTTACATGTTGTCTCCAGGAGACTGCATGACTGAAAAATTAAGGGAGTCCAGGCTTAGCCGCCTTGAGAAAACAAAAAACATTCCAACTCCACAAGGGCTCCCAAGGAGAGCACAGCAGAAGGAACATTTATTGTGCCATTGAAATTGAGAAGTGCCCAAAGACAGATATGTTTGACAAATTAAAATCATACCAGGGCTACTGGGATACTAGGAGCGGGCTTTGGATGCAATTTCTAGGCTTGGGTGGATCCAGATGATGCGAATCTGGAGGTTCCTTTGGCCAGGTTGCTCAGTTTCAGACAAGCTTTGCCAAGCCAAGGCAATCGCCATTTTCAAGATGCGTGACACATGTTATTGTTGCTCAGGTTGGCGGGAGGCACAAGAAGAGGATACGAGGAGAAGCGGAAAGACATGTCACAGGGGATGAGTTTGAAACCTGGTTCCTATCTGAATCTTGTTTTGCAGACGGGCAAAGTGGAACACTTATTGAGGTATGAAAGAATTCTTCGACAGAGATTCACGAAACTAAATGGTGTGGCGTCGGTGGCTCAGAGCAGAGCATATATGGAATCGAGGAGAATCACAGGTCAATGAACACGACAACCGGAGACAGACCGACCAAGGGAAGGTGGACACACACACTCTTCCAAAGGCAAAACAAACAGCGATGAACCAGGAGAATTAAGATACAGCAATGAAACAAGAGAATTCTGACTCGGCTTCCACAAAAAAGGGTGCACTGGGAGACAGCAGAATTGGAGGAAGCTGCAAACTTATGCAGAGAAACTGCAGTGGCAAAACCTTCCCGCGAACTACCTTGACTTACAAAGGCATCTGAAGGAATCGAGTTGCAAAGCCATTTGACGTAATGATGCAAAGACATGTAAAGGAAACATACGCAAAAACCTGTGTATCTAGGTATGTTGAAAACACATGCAAACTATCTGCCGTAAAAAGAGATGCAAGAAAGTTCAACTTCCAGATGCAAAGAAGGGAACTAAGATGAACTAAGAGAGCAACTTTGCTGCAGCTTAGTTTGAATGTGCAAAGTTTCAATGCAAAATTGTGCACTTCCAAAGTGAGGAAATACAAGTGGAGACAAGCCTAGTGTAAAGCGATGCATCGAAGTCGTTGCAGTGCAAAGTAATGCAGTGGAAAGGAAAGCAAATTGGGGGGCAAGACAAGTAAACTAAGAGTGACCTAAGTAAACTGGACGGATGCAAGAGAAGACAACTGCTGTGTGAAAGGCTGGTTTCCAAGTCGAAGTGGGAAGCAATTTCAAAAACATCTTTTTAAGAAATTAGGAAGATGAGGCAGATTCGCCGCCCCAAGAGATTCCCAGAGACAAAGACAGAGAGAGCCACAAAGTGCAAAACTTTCAGCTTTCCAAGCGCGATCGGAATCCACAGAAGATGCAAGCGAGAGAAGGCAGGCAGAGAAGATGCGTTGCACCGAGAAACTTCAAGGGCTTTGTTTTTGAGGAGAGAAATGGAGTTGGAAAGATGCCGTTCCCACAGAAAGCGACCGAGATATGCAAAGAAGAGAGGCAAAGCACGGAGAGGAGGCAGACACATTATCCACGCAACAGACGTACATGCTTGTGCATATGTAGTCGAAGGAAGTTTAGAAGTCTAACTTCCGACAATATGGACAACTCAGCTAGGGCAGATCGCCTGAGCAGATGTGTGAAAGAAGAGATGTGCGAAAGATGAGATGTGCGAAAGATGAGATGTGCGAAAGATGAGAATGCGAGCGCGCCAAAATGTTAGGAAAGTCGTTGGAAGTCAAAATCGTAAAGACACTGCATGCTCGGAGCACTTTTAGAGGATTCCACGTTCAAAATCGTTAAAAAACCTAGGCGCGAAGCAAATTTGGAAGTCAAAATCGTAAAAACACTACATGTTCGGAGCACTTTTGATGACTCATGATTCTCAAAACTGGCACGCTGCCTGCGCGCGAAGCAAGTTTTTAAGATAAAATCTTGTACCAAAATAAAAACTGCAATTTTACCAGCGTTTCGGGCCACTTTTCGGAGATGTCATATGATCATGAAAATTGGCACGCCGCCTGCGCGCGAAGCACATTCTCACGTCCGAAGTCGCAAAAACTCGTGGTTTTTAACGAGTTTTGAAAGTTGCATGTCCGAAAAAGTGCACGCGGCCAGGGCGAGAAGCACATTTTGAAGCAAATGTGTCAAAACACAGCACGTTTTGACACTTTTTGAACACAGGAGACAAAAGTAGGAAAACACTTGCGTTTCGCGTCACTTTTCGTGATTTATGCGGCCAAAATGTGCACAACGCTTGCGCGCCAAGCACATTTGCAGGTCAAAATGGCACGCCGCCTGCGCGCGAAGCACATTCTCACGTCCGAAGTCGCAAAAACTCGTGGTTTTTAACAAGTTTTTAACAAGATAGATAGACAGATGGATGGATAAATCAGCAGATAGATAGATAAACAGATAGACAGATAGATAGATAGACGAAAGATGGCTAGATAGATAGATGGCTAGACAAAGAGGTAGCCAGATAGATGGACAAGCAGATAGTCAGATCCATGGGTGGCTAGATGCATAGTCAGAGACATAGATGCATCGATGGATGAATAGATGGATAGATAGATGGATGGATAGATAGATAGATAGAATGGCTAGAATAGTTAGATGGAATAGACAGGCAATTGGATAGCCAGATTCAGATGGCTGGATGGGTCGATGGATAGACAAATAGGTAGACGAAACGAGAGTCAGATAGAAAAGTAGATAGATAGTCAGGTAGATAGACAGAAAGATGGACAGATGGACACATAGATGATCAGACAAATAATTCGGTAGATAGATAGACAGATAGATAGATAGGCAGATAGATAAATAGATAGATGGACAGGTAGATAGATAGATACATAGACAGAAAGATGACGAGATAGATAGTGAGGTAGATAGAAAGACAAGTACATAGGCAGATAGATAAACGAATAGATCATCAGATAGATAGATAGATAGACAGTCAGACAGACAGAAAGAAAACTGATCCACTGATAGAAAGATAGCTAGACAGATAGGCTGCCAGTCAAGTGGCCAGATCGATGGTCACATTGTCGCAACCACAACTGCACACTCCTATAGTGCTCCTATCTTGGAAACTTCCGCCACCGCCTTGTGCGGTACTACTTGTACTCAGATGCAATAAAGCAAGTACATCTACTTGTCTATCTATCTATCTATCTGTCTGTCTGTCTATCTATCTATCTGTCTGTCTGTCTATCTATCTATCTGTCTGTCTGTCTGTCTGTCTGTTTGTCTGTCTGTCTGTCTATCTGTTTGTCTGTGTGTCTGTCTATCTGTCTGTCTGTCTACCGCTTTGTTGTCCACTCATGTATCTATACATCTACCTGCACAAGGAAGGCTTCCAGTTGACCTTTTTTCAAAGCATCCCACACCAAGAGGGTTATTGCTTACAACTAAACTGTTTGGGATGAAGATGAACCAGAAGTTGTTCGTTGTTATTAAACTTGTATAGATATAGTATACATAAAATTTCAGTTCTGAGACCTTCGAAACTCTTCACTCTTCAGACCCGCCCGAGGCATTGGACCGATTCGCAGCCTCCGAAGGCAGCACAAATTCCATTCAGAAAAGTTTAGATGAGAGAAAAAAATGGAAAAAATAGTTTTTCTTTGCTTTCAAATGTATTTTCCATTGACTTGCCCCCCTGTCCTTGAAGGAACTTTCAGATTCTGACGATGAAGAGTTTCAAGCCACCGCATCAAGCTCAGACGCCTGCGGGGAAGGATCTTAGTTGCAAAGAGTGAGTCCTTATGCATTCTAACTTAGTAGCCATAAGAACTGGCCCAAGAAGCGGCTTCCAATCCATTCTCCTGAGCGATTTACTGGCCATTGCAGCTGCCAAAGGAACGCAGCTTTGGAAGGGACGCTGAGATTTGAGAATGCACAGAATGCAACTGTAAGGGACCTCCTTGGAAGTCTTGTCTCTAGTGAGAACCTGCAGTTTCAAAAACGAAGCCTTGAACCTTTGGCGTCGAAAACTGCATTTCAACTTTCCATATCTTTTCTCTTGTGCAGTGATGGTCTGCACCTGCACCACAGAGCTCAAAGTTCTCCTTTTGGTTCTCAACTTTGAAGTCTTTGATCTGATGTTTTCCACAAACATTATGTTTTCTTTGACCAATTTTTTTGCTGTTTGCACTTTGCAGTTCTGGTGTGTGGAGATCGTGTTTGATGCCTTCGGGAAGACCTTCATCACAACTCATTTGGAACAGTGATTTTTGCAAAGTCCTTAAGTTGAAAGGACTCTAAATCAAGCTCTCGTTGGCAAATTTCTGTTGGTAAACCTTGTTCTTGGGGACCCTGTGTCTTGGAGGGCGTCTCTTCTGGACATTTCGAAATCATGAGCATCATGGTCGGCCAAAAACAATTTCATAAACTGAAGTCAGCTAGTGCAAGAAAACAGTGCGAAGTTACACCAGCGTGTTCGCAGAGTCCCAAGTTGGGCTGCGGTTTGGTCCACGTTGGGCCCATTCGGAAGTCATACTCGGGTCCGAATTCCTCCTAGGCAGTCGTGTTTTCACGCTGAAGATATAGCTTTGAAGTCCCTCACCTGCTTTACGTATGTTCTCGTGACTGAATCCCTTGTCAGAAGTTATCTCGCTTTGCACCCTTGGCATCGGCGGATTTCTTGTGGTACTTCCTCATTGATTGCAACGACTATCAACTTCCAACCAGTTTGGTTTCATTGCTTGGGGGTACCTTTTTCAAATTGACCTTTTGTTATGAAAGCGGCATTGAAGACGGCCCCTTGGCAGTTGTGCAAGGCATCGAGTATGCCGCCTCTTGCGAGAGGAGGACCATTTCTTCGATTTTGAGAATTCGAAATTCTGAACAAGGTTTAACTTCAGACGGTGGCAATTTATTTTTGTTGATGTCAGCTCCGCTCCGATTAGAAGGAAACTTGAAGCCGGGAGAGTTTGCTTCTCAGAGTGTAGTCTTGTTTTCGGAACATTGAGTGAAGATTTGAAGATTCTGCGTTTGTGATTGTGTTGTCTTGTTGTCAGTACTGTCTATTTGTGGTTTGCGGAGGATAGAAGTTCAACGAATGCGAGAGCTTCCTATGTTGGTGTGGTTCCTATTCCATTAGCTTCTTCGGCTGATGCTTTTTCTCTTGCCAAGCCAAGCGTTGAAGCGTTGAAGCAACTCAGCACATGTAGAGGGTACTCGTAATGCCAATGAAACATGTCTAAGCAAGGTAGCATGTGACTGCAAAAGAAAACTGGAGAGTGAGTTTTTGCATATGCTGTGAATGCAACGACTGCTGCCGATTGGATGATGTGCACATTTTTGCATGTGACGAGTTCATCCCATCTTTTAGAAGGCAAACACGACACAGATCAACAAATCAAACCTCCCCAAACTCCCCCCCTACAAATCTCTTTCCGTCTACATTGGGATTCCAGCAACAACAGCCCCTCAGCAGTACGAGACAAAGACCCAATTAGTACATCAAAACAGAGACAGTGTCCATGGAAGAATTGTTTTTTTTTCATTGTGGATACAGTCGATTTTGTGGATACTGAGTATACTGTATGTCTGCATCTTTTTGTATTTGACTCCTCACAGGTTGCACTTTTGCATGAAATATCGAGTGTGTTATACTGCCTGACAGATCTTCTATCCATTGTATACTGGCTGTTGCCGAAAGCGAATGGCAACCAAACAGGACAAGATGTAGAAATATGTTTCAAAATAGACAAGACAACGCAGCTTCATTTCACAAAAGGCAGAGGACTTGATGTTTCAAAACAGAGAAGGGCAGGAAGTAAGCAGCAGAGCAGCAGAGCAGGAGCTGGGAATGACACCACGTTGCAAGAGCTGCTCTTTAGGGAAGCCTCTGCACCACAGATCCCACCAACAAGAAAGCGAGCAAAAGGTCTCATGGTCTTCTGACAGGTTTTGTTTCGAATTCTGCCTGTTTTCTTCAAAATCTGTGGCGGATTGCCCAAAACTTAAAACAACGGTGAGATTCACAAGAACCGAACCAGTTTAGTTCCTAAAGAGAGCATACTGATCCAAGACAAAACAGTCACGCCAAGCCCCAAAGAATCCAGTTGGTAGATTCAGAACTTTTGGTTGAAAACTAGACTCAAGTAACTGTACAACTTTATACAACTTAAGTAACTGTTCAAATTTTGATTTCAGTGGAACGATCTCTACCGGCTGTCGCCTGCAAACACCTGGAATCCTTCAAACCTTGGCTCTGGCATTGCTGTTCCCAAATCCCAAGGCAACTGGCCAAAGAAAAGGCTCTTCCGCGATAGAGGTCGGAGTTTATGCCGATTTGTCCTCATAGTACCTTTGACACACTGTATGCAATCCTGGAAAGGCATTTGAGTGAGTTTTTGTAGTCGTTTGTGATACAGAAATCAGTTGCTTTTTTGTTTCTTTTTTGTTGTTTGTTTCTCTTTCGTTTGTTTTCTGTGCAGTGTTCCATCCTCCGTGTGATCCTGGAGGCTCTTCAATTTCACCCCAACTCGGAGCTGCTGCTGACCGCAGGTCGCGACAAAACGCAAGCACCTCAGTTTCAACAAGGAGAACCTTAAGAGCACCCTAAACAAGAGGGCTCTCGTTGAGCTTTTGAATAACTTGAGGCTGCGACTTTTTGCAGTGGATGGGGAGGAAAATCCCAAGGCGAGGAATGTCTTTCTTTTCGGCTTGGTTTCCCTTGAGAGTTGCAGAGGAGTAAGAAACCGTCACCGAGTTGCGCAGGTTGCTTCTTACCATTTCAAGCGGTTTCCAATACTTGAAGCTGCCTTTACACCCACTGGTGACCAGGCAGAACAGAAGCTGATTTCACAGCAATGAGCCATGTATGTATCAATGTGTCATCAATGTTAATTCTTGATCCTTGAACATAACTTTCGACTCTTGCGACGCTTCCAGGTTCTCATGACAAGTACGACTAGCCGAATTTGGGGTCACCATCTCTGAGATCGATTGGTTTTTGGTGCTTTTGGCTGACACCTGTTTAGAGTCAAAAAGTCTTCATTTCGTCCATTCGTCCAGTATTCCTTTCGGATTCTCCTTGAGGTCTTGACGTGAGCAGTGGCGAGCCTTTTGAAGTTCGTCAGTGCCCAAGACACTGAGCAGCTTAGGCACCAACGGGAGAGAAAAGCAGAGAATGCCCTTGGACAAGTTTGCTGTTCCGCCCTTGCGGTCCTTCACCACAAGGTAACATTTCTTCCGACAAGAGCGCAATACGTTGTCTTTCCATGGGTCTTGATCTGAGTCTAAACCACTAATGGCAATGTGTTGTGTAGGCCAAACGCATACAGACATATGAGCAGCACTCAAAACCCTCCAAAGCTAAAGTAGCCTAGCTTGTCTACTCAGTTCTGTGTAAGTGAACAGTGCAGCTGCGAAAGCATTGCAGAAGCTATTCATTGCAGAAGCTACTGCGGAAGGACTTTTACTTTAGTGCGTCCCGAAAGGCGGAAGCCAACAATGTCTTCATAAACCTGTCCTGTAGAAGACATTAACAGACTCACGCGATTAATTACATGGAAAATTACTTGTACTTTCGCATTTGGAACAGGATGAATTGATTGTTTTTGTGGCTTCCGCGGAAACCACATGGAAGCGAAAGCTGTAATACAGGTGGCTTCATAAGCGAAAGGCCACAGAAGCCTAGCGGGAAGTGACAGAAGGAAAGGGGATACAGAAACCGCTATTTGGCCACCGCGCAAACCTGAAACTATGGCGACATATTCATGGTTTATGGGTCGTTTGTGCACGCCAGAAGCGGGTCGCTGTGCAACCCATAGGTGGTTCGTCTGTGCACCCCATTTCTGTGAACCCTTACGTGAAAAACGTTCCTCCATCTGTCGTTCTCGCTCAAGGTCTTGTGCGAAACGCGACCTTTATGGACGTGTTCGTTGGAGCTGCGTTCTCGTCTATGTGCCGTGCCGGTTTTCTGATCAAAGTGCATTTTTGATGGCAGGCGCAAGGGAAAGCTGACTTGAGTCGTTCTTGTGCGTCAGGAATCAGTGGCAGGCGCAAGGAATTCTGCACGTTTGACAAAACGTGTAACTGTCGTCGTTTTTGCGACGTTGCAAAAGCGTTGGCAGGCGCACGCAAAATGAGCGTGTCCGAAAACATCGACTTGATCCTGGCAGGCGCAGCATTTCGCTATCAGGAGCTTTATTTTGATGAGCTCAAAAAGCTCGTTTCGTGAGACTGCCTCATTTTTGCATCTGCTATGTCGAGATCATTTTTCGTGACAGGCGCAGGGCTTTGTATGTCTCGGGAACACTTTTTCGTGGCAGGGGCTGTATTTTGCAAGATCAACGCTTGAAATCGCAAATCGCAGTGGCACGGAGATTTCAGGTACTTTTCATACACCTGCTTTGAGGAGTCTCGCCTATGCGCGGTGCTCCAAATTGGATCTTGGTCGTCTCTGCACCCTCAAGTGGCGCGTCTGTGAGCCCCATGTCTTCTTGATCTCAGCTGTTTGTAAGCGATCAATCGTTTGCAATGGTTTCAGAATATGTGGTGATCTACTATCAGTTCTGGTTCCTTTCATTTTGACATTCTATGAGACTTAACCCCGCCCCCACCCCCCGAGACCCTCAAGGTTGAGCGCATATGAGACGGTTTTTTTAATCAACAATTACGTAAGTAAAGGGTGTTTCATCAGGTTGTCGTTTCTTGCGTTTTACCCGAAAAACGATAGGGACGTACTAAAAACGATACCCCAAAAACAGCATGATCATATGTGCAAGCGCCAAAGCATGGTTTGAAGCATTAAGGAATGGAGCCGCAATGCCGAAACCAAATTGGCTATTTGTAGCGAGTGCACACTGGTAGCAATTGGGCTGTGATTCTAGTGAGAGGATTGGATCACCACACCAAGCAGCACGGCGCACGAACGAGTCACAGAGACTCGAGGCACTTTTCCATGCACGGCAGGCGTGCGAGGCGTTACACCGTTCGGTGCTCAAAGGGGCCCCCTGTCTGGGCCGGAAACACCAAGCATCGGGTTGGTGACGTGAGTGCCCAGCGAACATGTCGAGGTGAAGACCTGGGCTGGACAAATCGCACCAGCACAAAAGGAAAGTTGAGCCCCATCAGGCTCAGATGCCCAGGTCTCGTTCTCTTCAGCCTCGGAACTTGCAGAAAGCAAATGCTGCAGGAGCTCGGCGTTCACATCATCGCCGCGCTTCACAGCATGAAAGTAAAGCTGCTGCAAGGCGTCATCAACCTTCTTCACAGCAGTCAATCCAGCTTTCTTGTTCTTCTTGGCTGCAGTGAACGTAGGATCATAGGCAACGCTCCAGTGCCAATGACGAAGGAACTTCATCAAGCCCTCACGGCTGTCGGGGCGCTTCTTGGTCATCGAATCACCAAGATCATAATCTGAAGCAACCCATCGAAGTTCACTGCCAACTCGTTGGAGATTGTCTCGAAGCTGAAAGGCCTGCAAGGCCGCCCTCAGGTTTGACAAGCCCAAAAGCGGCGACTCGTTGATCTGCGCGGCATCATAGCCTCCACGACTATCTGTGCAGAGGATGCCTCTGACGCATCTGACCTGCTTCTCTGTCATCTCAACAAGGTCATCACGAGGTCCTTGTCGGTCAAAGCTCACACCACGGAGCTCAGTCCACAGGAGTCTCACCCTGTAGTTTTGATCCTCCCCCTCCAAGGCCGCCTGGATCTCGGCATCGTTTGAAGCGATTGCCTTTCGCTTCAATTTCCAGCTGCGCCAAGTGAGCAGCATCATGGGACACACGCAACCAGACGAAGCTTCTGGTCCGGCAGCAAGAGTCACAAGGCCACCAGTGCTGTCACCTTTGGGACGGTTGCTGTGCGCCTGGTCGCCCATGGTGATGAAGGTCATCTGGTCCCGTCGTTCCACGGTGGGCAGCTTGAAAAACTCCAAGTGCTGGGATTCTTGACGAACTTCTCCAATCATGCTCTGAATTTCTCGAGCATGTTCCAGGGTGCCACCAGTGACAATCTCGGTGAGCAGGATGTTGCATCGGGAACACAGCTGTGGCTGTGTCTGAATCGCAAGCCATTGAAGTCCACCAAGGGCTGTGCGACAGCTAGCCACCTCCGCTTTGGTCAAAGGTCCTGCTTCACGAAGACGAACAGGATCGATGTCAACGTCTGGCAATGACTCAATGTAGGCATCTTGGTCCACACGGATCTTGAAGCCATTGGACGTCTCAATGGTGGTCAGGTCGGAGCCAGCATATCGGTACTGGTTCTTCTTGACAGAGCCCCATTTGTATGCTTGGTCAATCTGACTGCATACTGATTGCCATTCCGGGCTGGACTCATCACCGACACGGTGAAAATCATCAACATGACCACCCATTGCTCCAATGAGTCGAGGATACTTGCCTGTGACATCCTTCTCATGCTTTGAGAACCAAAGCCATAGGCATCGTTCACCAAGAGCAGCTTTCGCACCAAGTGAAGTCAAAGTGCGATGGAGGTCCAACCAAAGTCCACGAGGTGCAGTGGTGCTCCCATAGATGTTGCGAAGAATTCGCATGACACCCTTTTCCTCGATGCCCAACGCTTCCCGGAGTTCCCTGACTCCTGTTGTCCACAGAAGTTGGTCAGCTTCCGTGGGTTGAGTCTGGAGGAAAGCTGTGGCCAAATCAAGTCCATGAAGTCGCCATTGATGGGTGACCGCCAGCAAGTACAGGAGGTTCCGGCCAACTGAGCTTTGAACTGGCGCAGAGGTCTTGAAGTTGGAGTCCAACAATGAAGGATGCTGAAAGCCCAACAGCACAATGCGGGCTTTGGCTTTAGCCGTGGCATTGGAGTTGACAACTGAGTCCTTGTTGTTGTCCTTGTCCTTCATTGCTTCCTGACGTTCTTCAGGAGGAATACTTTTCCATGTAAGGACCCAACGAGCACGAAGGATGCGGTTGGTGCCATAGGCCTGTTTGACCTCATCATCGTTGAGGCACTTGCGGACCGCCTCGTTCTTGATGAACGAATGTACTTCCTTCTGCTTGGCACGTCGGAAGAGCTCTTGGTCAGCCACCGACAACTTCTGAAGGTTCACTTCGGAATTGTTGAGCTTTTTGACCAAGTAGGCAACAGGGTTTCGCTCAAAAGTCTTCAGCTGTCGATTCGACTGAAAGTCCAAGTCGACATGCAGAAGCAAGCATTCATCATTGCTTTGGATCACGGCCATCAAGTCCAAGGCCTTGGATTCCAGATCCGCTTCTGCAGACAGCTGCTCAACCCAGCCAAGGTCATAGGTAGCTCGTGGCTTCTTGGGTTCCGAAGGTTCGGCAGAAGGTCCTCCATCTTCACCATACTCATTCACTTCCACCAGCACATCATCATCATCAGTGTCGTTAGTTTTTGGAGCAGGTGACTGAGCTGGGGTTGTGGGAGCATATGATGGTGAGGGTCCAGGTTGATCAAAGTGTTGAACATGGGGTTCTCGTGAGGGACCCATACCAAGAGGTGAAGATCGATGAACTCTTCGAAAATCAGCTGGTCCATAGGTTTGTTTGCCATGAGCCCTACGAATGGGAACCAAGGTGGTGTCATCAGGTTCTCGGGGAAGATCAGGGAACTCAATCTCGGACTCATCAGGCACCTCTGACGTGATGTCCTCGAACTCACGTTTGGGGAGAATGTCGGCCAACGACTTCCACTTTGTAGGATCTTCATCGGAGGTCAAGTCAAACTCCAATCTTTCGGTGGGTGTCACCAACTGAACTGAGTGCACACTGCACCTGTAGATGCGCCGACCAATCAGCACCCAAAGGGTGTGGCGACGATCATCGTCATGTTCTTGGTGCGGCAACACCTCTTGAAAGATCACCCTCCCTGGACTCACCCAGTGAGGATGGATGGCCTTCTTGAAGCCTCCACGTCGTCCTTGATGTTGATCAGCTGGTTGGAATTTCCGCCAAATCTTCACCAAGTCCATGGGGTGAAATTGACGAAGTGGCTGTCGAGCTATCGTGTTTGAAAGCTTTGAAAGGGTCCGTTGAGCCTTGGTCTTGATAGCTATCTCTTCAGCCCGTTGACGTGCTTGAACCAACCGCTGGTAGTCCATGGTGGAATCCAGTTGGTGGAAAGTGCGGAAGTCCTCATCCGAGGGGGAGTACTGACTACCAAAAGCCCACTGGAAGGAGCTAAAATCAGCAGTGAACTCCGTGGCATTGAGAGCTGCAGCGGTCAAAGTCAAGGTGACCTTGGGGTCCTGCTCCAATGCCTCTAGCTGGATGGCAGTGGCTGTGTACTTCACATCCTTCACAGCTGCCTCAGCAACACCATGAGCCCATGGCTCTTTGTCAGGGGTGAAGTGAGGTTGGATGTTGATCTCGTTGAGGAACTTTGCAAACTCCGCACTGGCAAAGGTCTTGGCACTGTCCATGATGACCAGTGCTGGTTTGGGATAATGCCCAAGCCAACCTTCAGAGAAGTACTGAATGACCTCCTTGGTGTTCTCGGTGATCATGGTGAAGTTGTCATAGGTCCTGATGTGACAAACTACTCGGAGTTTGGTTGCAACATCAATCATCAAGATGAACTTGGCCTTCTTGGTGGTACCGGGAATCTTCCACTCAGCAGTGTCCATGGCAACAGCTTGCCAAGCTTTGAACATCGGTGTGGTTGAAGCTGGTGGGATTTCTTTGGAACTCATACCACCTGGTCGAATGGCCTCACATGCAGGACACTTGAACTCCATGACTTCATCCACTTTCCATTTGGGCTGGTTCGCATCCTTGACCAGTCTGGCCAAGTTGCGATTGGTTGGATGACCCGCCGCCTTGTGGTAGGCTGCAATCTTAGCTCTCCATTCTCGGCGTTCTTGTTCTGAAGGACCTCCACCACCAATGTCAGGAGGTTGAGGATCTGCGGGTTCTTGTGGATCTTGATCGGGAGGTTCACCAGGATCTGGACCATCATCAGGGCTGCCATGGTCAGTGGCTGGGAGGAGCTCATGAAGTTGATCATCGTCATCAAGAGGATGCAACTCATCAGCAGTGATCTCCTCCTTGGCATAGACGAGCTTCAAATGCTTGTTGGAGAGGAATTGCTTCTTCCAGAAGCGAGCCACTGCCTGGCATAACCGCCAGGGGTAATATGCCGAACGAGCTGTCTCAGCACCTTGAATCCACACATGAGTGTGAGATCCAAGACAGGTCTTGGTCTTGAAGTTCAAATGGAACTGCTCGTCGGTCGTCTTGATCAGCCAGGGTTTCTTGACGAAGCCTTCATCCTTGGAGTCGCGAAGTCCATAGCGACATCCATCGATGCGGCAGTTGAGCCAGGGGCGACCAACGTCGTGAATGGCCTTCTCCAGGTCCACCATGGGAGGTTCTTGCCATCCACGGCAGGGAAACACCCATTCATAGTAGATGTCACAGTCAGGATCATCTCTAAGGACATCACGAACGAAGTCGTTCATGCACCAAAGCATCTTTCGCTCACGGCGTTGGTGCTGACGAAGGATCTCCTTGCGTTCCTCCGTCTGATAGTTCATATAGGTCCACTGGCTCCACTT
>VSDK01019135.1:25658-48602 GCA_009767595.1 Symbiodinium kawagutii | reverse complement strand
CCGTTGAGCCTTGGTCTTGATAGCTATCTCTTCAGCCCGTTGACGTGCTTGAACCAACCGCTGGTAGTCCATGGTGGAATCCAGTTGGTGGAAAGTGCGGAAGTCCTCATCCGAGGGGGAGTACTGACTACCAAAAGCCCACTGGAAGGAGCTAAAATCAGCAGTGAACTCCGTGGCATTGAGAGCTGCAGCGGTCAAAGTCAAAGTGACCTTGGGGTCCTGCTCCAATGCCTCTAGCTGGATGGCAGTGGCTGTGTACTTCACATCCTTCACAGCTGCCTCAGCAACACCATGAGCCCATGGCTCTTTGTCAGGGGTGAAGTGAGGTTGGATGTTGATCTCGTTGAGGAACTTTGCAAACTCCGCACTGGCAAAGGTCTTGGCACTGTCCATGATGACCAGTGCTGGTTTGGGATAATGCCCAAGCCAACCTTCAGAGAAGTACTGAATGACCTCCTTGGTGTTCTCGGTGATCATGGTGAAGTTGTCATAGGTCCTGATGTGACAAACTACTCGGAGTTTGGTTGCAACATCAATCATCAAGATGAACTTGGCCTTCTTGGTGGTACCGGGAATCTTCCACTCAGCAGTGTCCATGGCAACAGCTTGCCAAGCTTTGAACATCGGTGTGGTTGAAGCTGGTGGAATTTCCTTGGAGCTCATACCACCAGGTCGAATGGCCTCACATGCAGGACACTTGAACTCCATGACTTCATCCACTTTCCATTTGGGCTGGTTCGCATCCTTGACCAGTCTGGCCAAGTTGCGATTGGTTGGATGACCCGCCGCCTTGTGGTAGGCTGCAATCTTAGCTCTCCATTCTCGGCGTTCTTGTTCTGAAGGACCTCCGCCACCAATGTCAGGAGGTTGAGGATCTGCGGGTTCTTGTGGATCTTGATCGGGAGGTTCACCAGGATCTGGACCATCATCAGGGCTGCCATGATCAGTGGCTGGGGGGAGGTCCTGAAGCTGAACTCCTTGGCATAGACGAGCTTCAGGTGCTTGTCGGAGAGAAATTGCTTCTTCCAAAAGCGAGCCACTGCCTGGCATAGCCGCCAGGGGTAATATGCCGAACGAGCTGTCTCAGCACCTTGAATCCACACATGAGTGTGAGATCCAAGACAGGTCTTGGTCTTGAAGTTCAAATGGAACTGCTCGTCGGTCGTCTTGATCAGCCAGGGTTTCTTGACGAAGCCTTCATCCTTGGAGTTGCGAAGTCCATAGCGACGCCCATCGATGCGACAATTGAGCCAGGGGCGACCAACGTCGTGAATTGCTTTCTCCAAGTCCACCATGGGAGGTTCTTGCCATCCACGGCAAGGAAACACCCATTCATAGTAGATGTCACAATCAGGATCATCTCGGAGAACATCACGAACGAAGTCGTTCATGCACCAAAGCATCTTCCGTTCACGGCGTTGGTGCTGACGAAGGATCTCCTTGCGTTCCTCCGTCTGATAGTTCATATAGGTCCACTGGCTCCACTTTGTGCAAGGAAGGCTGAACCATATCTTCCTGGGCCGTGACTGACCACGGAGGGCTTTCAGAGCCTCCCAGGTTTGAGGTTGATACAAATCATAACCGCTGGCCAAATTGATCCTTCGAGGTTTGAGTCCCTGAGCAGCACAAGCCTCTGAGAGCCAACTGTGAGGAGCGCAAGCCGCTTCCCAAACACCATCCTGAGAATCGAGACAAAACTGGATTGTGGTGGCGGCCGTCAAGGCCATCATCGAAGTCACCATTGTCATGAGTTTGGATGCCACCCTCCCACTCAATGGTTGGGGTCCAGTCAGGGGATCTCGACCTCGTTGGGGTTGACCAGTACCTCGGGATCGGAGGCTGCTGCACTGCGGCGTTCCTCGGCCAGGGATTGAAGGTGCTTCTTCTCTTCCTGAGTCAGAAAGTCCAGATCGCTCGGATTTGAATTGGCCACCGCATCCCACGAAGGCGCTGGACTTGGGGACCGTGTCGCCTGAGCTCTCGGCAACTTGAATTGGGGCAAAGGTGACGGTTTTGGCACATGAGTCATCAAGTGTGCCATCATAGAATCCACCTCGCGCTCCGCCAGAATCTTCTCCTCGACGGCCAAGTAGAGCTCGGCTGTTGGCTGACGGCCCTGGGTCATCTTGAAGACCGCCTCCAAAGTCCTTTCCACTTGATTGGGGAACTCCACCTTGACATACTGGGCGTTGGAGTCCACTCGGGGGATGTAGGTGAGCCGAAGTGCACAGACCCTGCACTTCATCCATTGTCCATGCTGATTGTTCTGGACGGCCGCTGGTTGATGGCGACCGTAGCATGGCCATTGACGGGGATCTGCTCGAGGGTCCAAGTCGTCCATCTTGATTGTGCGAGCTGGGTCCAACTCCTTGGCTTTGGATTTGGACTTTGCAACTGGTACCATGGTGGTCTGCTCGACGGCGGGAGCCGGAACGTTCTTGCCCTTGGAGTACGCCATGGTCAGAAGCAAGGAGCGAATTGCGATCAACAGTCACGGCAGGCATGAGAGCTGAGCCAAGTTCTGTGGAAGCACTTGCATGAGAAAGTGCTCTCAAGGTTCTCAATCGATGAACGGCTTCAGCTTTTGCATCATCTGTGATCATGCCATCTGAGACTGCTAAATCGAAATACTCGACTGGATGAAATTCCAAAGTCTGGACTGCATGAGTTTCATCGACTGCAGCTTCAGCACCCGTGACCCGAATGGTTGCATGCCCTTCATGGAGTTGACAACCTTCGGTGAGGTACTCTAAGATATCCAGCACATAGTGACCCTTCTTGTTGACGGGGAGTTGAAATGCATCATCATCATGAATGGTTGCCCTCATAGCCATACCCGTGGGAAAGTCAATACATAGACTTTGATGATGGTTGCCCAAATGATCCATGCCAACCAAGATGGGGGCCAACGTGCTACGATCAAAGGCTGGATGATGAAAATCCGGTGGATTGGGAAGTGCAAACAAACTGAATGATCTTGGGTTCCCTGAAACATTGGATGTGATGGCGGTCTTGAAAAGAGCTCTGCCCCACTGCCCGTTGCCGAAACGAAAGTATGGCCGCTCGGTCTTCTGAATGTCCACGACGGCCTGGCAGTCCTTGGCCAGAATGCTGCTGATCAAAGATTCTACAGCAACCAGAGGCCCAGCAGAGGCAGTTGCTCCACAGTCAATGGGCCCTAGGTGAGGCTCCAAAGCACCAGAGACGGCTGTTTTGCCATCTGATGCTGAAACGTTCAAGTCCTTGACGTCGATCATCTCAAGGCCCCCGAAGAACATCCCAGCCGTGTAGGCATTGACTGGGGGACGATTCGAGGAACTGGAACCCTTTCCCTTTCCAACCTTCCCATTTCCCTTTTGCCATACTTGAGCTTCAAGCCACTTCACATACTTCCCCTTCTTGCCCTTGCCCTTGGTCATGGCATAGTTGTCCATCTCGTCAAAGTCAGTCATGAAGCCATTCTTGTACTTGCCCTTCCCAGCTCCCTTGAAGGCACTGGGATGACGACGATCGGGACATTCACTGGCAAGATGGGGTCCTTTGCAAATGAAGCATGGCCCACGGTTGTTCTTGGGAGGTTGTCCAAATCCACGGTCTCGACGAAGTGCTTGGGTGGTTCTCTGAGCCTCAGACCAGGTTCTCTGAGCCTCCATTGCCAAAGACTCAGCAACTTTCTCCGCTTGCTGAGCTTCCTTCAAAGCAGCTTCTTCTTCCGGTGAAGGAGGAGGTTCATCTGGAGGATCACCAGGTGAGGCATAGTCAAGGTCACCCCACCAGCTCCAATCTTCACCGCCATCATAGGACCAATCCCATTCTTCATCATTGACCCCTTGGGCAAACTGCCCGTCCATCCATGGCATGTCATCATTGAAGAGGTTGGTCATGAAGTTGTCATGGGGGTAGGCTCGGCTGTGACGGCCGAGAAACTGTTCATCCCACAAGGTTTGCAAGGCATGGGTCACCACATCGAATTCCAAGCTTCCGCGTGTTGTTCCAATGATGTCTCGCTTGTCTTCCGGAGACAGGCCAGCAGCTTGAAGCAGGCGGAAGCCTCGCAAGACTCCCAGAACAAAGCTATCAGCCAAGGTGATCTCATTGACCACATTGGCTCCTGGTCCCTCAGGAGGAGGGGGTGTGGTTCGCAGAGTGGATGCCATAGGTCTCGACTGCGGCGACCCAACATCTCCTTGGGGGGTGCTACCTTCAGCGGCAGCTGCAGCTTGTTCTTCACCCGCTTCCGGAGCCTCAGATGGTGGAGATGAATGATTCCACCAATCTTGACTCCAATCATCATCACCATCATCAGGAAGTCCAAAGTCACGATCAGCTTGATGGATGCCCTGCTTTTCTTCATAGAGGCGAATGATGGCCTCCACAAACTCGCTGTAGCCTAAGGACTCACGAACCAAAAAGGCATGCATGGGTTCTCCTGGGTTCCTACGAAAGCTGAAGTACTGCTGGCAGATTGCCGCTGCATTCGGCAAGGATTGTCGCGCAAGAGGCGACAAGGCCAAACGTCTCAAGTACTCCTTGGTGCCGCCCTTCTGGTCGAAGTTCACATCTGGCCATGACATGGCCAAAAGCCGTGCAGGTCCTCATCAGCTTCGAGGCGCAATACTTGCGCTTGTTCCATGGGGTGGCTCGAACATACCAGCACACTTCACGAGTGTACCGACGCCAACCTTTTGCTTGGCCATCCCATGTTGGGATGTGGTGCTCTTTCTCCATCTTCACGAAGAGAGAGCAAAAACAAAGGTTTTAGGCACCGTCGCCTGGAAGTTCAAAGAAAAGGTGCTAAGCCAAAAGTGCTAAAGCCCGACTGTCGCCGTATACTCAATGACACAGGCACTGAGCACAAGGCAGCAGATTCAAAGGCCCTGGACACAGGCTCGGTCGCAAGCACTGATCCCTTCAGGACAAAGAGCTTGGAGCTTAGGTAGCTCCGCTACCAGTGTAGCGAGTGCACACTGGTAGCAATTGGGCTGTGATTCTAGTGAGGGGATTGGATCACCACACCAAGCAGCACGGCACACGAACGAGTCACAGAGACTCGAGGCACTTTTCCATGCACGGCAGGCGTGCGGGGCGTTACACCATTCGGTGCTCAAAGGGGCCCCCTGTTTGGGCCGGAAACACCAAGCATCGGGTTGGTGACGTGAGTGCCCAGCGAACATGTCGAGGTGAAGACCTGGGCTGGACAAATCGCGCTATTCCTATGGTGTTGTAGCGATAAAGAACATAGGTTATCATCCCTATGCTGCATTAGAATGCATATTTGTTGGAGATAATGCAGCGCGCAGAAAGCCAGGTACGTTTGCTTGCAGGCGCTCAAACTATGTGTTTTGCAGGGCTCAAGACAGAGAGATGAAGACATGACAAGGGACAGGAATGACACCTAGATAGGTAGATCGCATTATATGGCCAGATAAAGAGACATACAAGGTTGGAAAGGTTGGGCAAGTGGATGTGCAGTTGCAAATAGTTGCCACGGTCGTTAAGCCGCTATGGCATATCGCCTTTGAATATCTTGTAGATGTAAGGTCAGGATGAGCGATACCCCGAACGATACCCGAACGATACCCCAAATGCACAAAAAACTGACCGCAGAGACATCTTCTTCCTTCGGCTCTGATAGCTCGAGTTCCTCTGAGTAGAAGAAACATAAGAAAGAGCTTGCCAGCGGCAGTACCTGCGCAGGTACTGGAACAGACTTTTCTTTGCCAGCCTTGTATGAAAACTTCATTCATGAATGCAAGTTTCGCAAGGATTTCCCACCCTTACAGGCGAGTTCAGAATTGCTGGATGGTTCTGGGATGATTTCGTAAATCAAATTGTGCCCGTAGGATTTGCTATTAAAAAATGATTTTTTGGATATGTAAATCAAGATGTGCCTATGGGATTGGCTTTGAATGATGATTTTTTTGATATTGCGCGGATATTGAGACCAAGCTGTGCTTGTGGGATTTGTTTTGAAAATAGTGATTTTATGAATGCTTGAATCAAGCTGTACCTATGGGATTTGCTTTGAAAATAGTGATTTTATGAATCCCTCAATCAAGCTGTGCCCGTGCAATTGGCTTTGAAATGATGAGTCTTTGAATGCCTGAATCAAGCTGTGCCCATGCAATTGGCTTTGAAATGATGAGTCTTTGAATGCCTGAATCAAGCTGTGCCTATGGGATTTGCTTTGAAAATAGTGATTTTATGAATCCCTGAAGCGAGCTGTACCTATGGGATTTGCTTTGAAAATAGTGATTTTATGAATCCCTCAATCAAGCTGTGCCCATGCAATTGGCTTTGAAATGATGAGTCTTTGAATGCCTGAATCAAGCTGTGCCTATGGGATTTGTTTTGAAAAAAATGACTTTATGAATGCCTGAATCAAGCTGTGCCCATGCAATTGGCTTTGAAATGATGAGTCTTTGAATGCCTGAATCAAGCTGTGCCTATGGGATTTGTTTTGAAAAAAATGACTTTATGAATGCCTGAATCAAGCTGTGCCCATGCAATTGGCTTTGAAATGATGAGTCTTTGAATGCCTGAATCAAGCTGTGCCTATGGGATTTGCTTTGAAAATAGTGACTTTATGAATCCCTGAAGCAAGCTGTACCTATGGGATTTGCTTTGAAAATAGTGGTTTTATGATTTCATTCCTCCCTTGCGGCCGCACAGATCCACTCGCAGCCACTGTTTGCGCACATTCTGCATGCCAAGCAACAAGAACAGAAACTCAAAAGAGGAGCGACTTAAACATTGTCCCAAAAACAAAGATCAGCCAAAGGAAATAGGCTAATTATCAAATTCGAAGTTCCAATCAGGATTAGTGGGCTTAAGGCCCTTCACAAAGGCACAGGCAAGCCTCATCATGGCATTGGAAGGGATAAGTGCAATCGCATTGGGAATGAACCCGGCAAGGTGCACTCTACCATTAGTGTTCTGGCCACTTGCAAGACAAAAAGGAATAAGTCTAGAATCGTTTAGGGCAATTTTCTCCGAATGATTGCGCACCTTCCGGATAAAAGACGCATAAGACGAAGGTGAGCGTCGAATATTTAATCTAGTACCGGAATAGCAGCAGGCGAAAGTTAGTTCGAGACAGGATGTTTTTTCCCCTTCTCTAACGCACCGCTTCAAATTTTTAGGAAGGAAATAACTTTGTCCTATGAGGGTCGGTCCAGTGATGCTGGGAGTCGACAACACTCTTCTGCGACAAGGTTTGACTGCCAATCGAAACAAAATTCACTGGAATCCCAATGCCATCTCGGAAATTTTTTTGAAGAAACCCAAGGGAGAATTCATATCAAGAGCAGGCAATTCATCCTGCTGCAGGGCAACAGGATGTGGAGACCTAAAATCTTTATCGGAGGCAAGTGCCGCTATTTTTGCCAAATGAAATTGCCAAGTATGAGCCTGGGAAATGATCGAATTGACATCTGGACAATTCAACTTTTCCTCGTTATGAGCAAGCTTTGCAAAATGATCAGCAATGTGATTAAGCAGCGTGTTTCTTCGTGAAGCATCGTTCGTTGTTTGTGCTTCACATCTTGCAGCATCAATGGAAATGTCATCAACAGTATGGGCTTTCACCCATTATAAAACAAGTGGTTCAGGGTATCCTAGATCTGACCTCCCACAGTTCTTTGAAGAAAACCCACCAAGATAAATGGGTCCAAAACGGTTGGATAATCCCACATTGAATCATCTCATTGGTTTGATCAACCACAGCTTCGCAATCAAGATGAATGACGCAAGGCAATGAGGCCGTAGTGAATGCAAAAATCAAAGCATACAGTTCAGTGGAGTACGGCGTGAGAGCCAAGTGCCGAACAGGTCCACTAGCTATAAGCTGCCCTAAATGACCAACGATGGCAAAAGATCCACGCTTATACCAGAAAAGGTCATTATTGGAAACGCTCCCGTCAGTCCACAGTTCAACCGTGCCCCCTTGCTCATTCCAAGAAACCGATGGTTCAGGAAAGGGGGTCATGGAAGAAAATCTATGGTCAAGAGTACGTTCACACACTTGCGCAATGCCATGCGATCTGAAATTAGGTCCAAGATGGGGACATAAAGGCCGGTCATTCTCGGAACACATGCCCTTAAACTCATTCGTAAGGTGTTCCAGAGATTCATATTCATGATCACAAAATCTACACGCAGGTGACGGTTCAAAACGTGCAGCAAATCTCCTATCGTTTGATGAGATGCAGCCAGCAACCCGTGATTCAAAGAACCACACAAAAGGTTTCCCATTGACCTCAGCATTCTTATGTTTCTTCAACGCGTGGCAAGTGAGATCAAAATCCAGAATGCCAGTGGTTGGCGAAAAGTCTTCCTTGTAGGTGTGTAAGCACTTTGATCGCATCTGTTCCTAGCAAATTGTTTGAGCGCAGGTTTCAAGTCCCGTTTACTGCAGTCCAACAAGGGCATGGACACACGTTTTGCGAAGGTCAGAGTAAACCCGTCAACATCAATGTCGAAGGGTTCACATGCGATCAAAAAATGATTCATCATGCTATTTGGGCGAATCAAAGGATCAGTGAAAAGGCGACTCCACAGCATTCTATTGCTCTCGTTCGTTGTTTTCAAAAAATGTACTACTTCCAAAATAGTAGCAAAAGTTCTAACAATAGTGGGTTCACTCCGAAAAGGTTTACCCAGAATGCCCAGGACAAGCCACTTTGAACGCCAAATCGGACGTTCCCCCCAAATCGCCTTGCCAATAGAAGTTTGTATTGCTTTCAATGCCTTTTTTGGCGCAAGGTTAATATGCGGAGAAAAGTTCAACTGGGGGATGGCCTTCGCCGAAATCAAATGTTCTTTGATACGGCGGTTGCATGGAAGGCAATCGATGAGCCTAATATCTACCAAAATTTTTTCGTTTTGGAAGTAAGCCAACCAGTGTTACTGTTTTCAGTGGTGTTGATCCTAGAACCCAGCGCATCAACAATGTGTGTAAGTCGCATTGCCGGAAAAGTCTTAGCCGACAATTTTCTTCTTTTTTGTGTTGCCGGCCCCAAAGTTGCACTTTCCGACATTCAAGAGCTGACCTGACAAAAAAATCCCACAAGCGTGTGATGTATTCAGCTTGTCGCAGCGCATAAAGGTGGTCGCTTGTGGCCCACAAATTGGCGACATCAACAAACGCTCTGAAATTGCAACCCTGAATCAAGCTGTGCCTGTGGGATTTGCTATGAAATGATAACTCTATGAATGCCTGAATCAAGCTGCCCCTATGGGATTTGCTATACAATGAAAATTTTATGGAGATTTGAATCAAGCTGTGCCTATGGGATTTGCTTTGAAAATGGTGACTTTATGAATGCCTGAATCAAGCTGTGCCTATGGGATTTGCTTTGAAAATAGTGATTTTATGAATGCTTGAATCAAGCTGTACCTATGGGATTTGCTTTGAGAATAGTGATTTTATGAATCCCTGAATCAAGCTGTACCTATGGGATTTGCTTTGAAAATAGTGATTTTATGAATCCCTGAATCAAGCTGGGCCTATGGGATTTGCTTTGAAATGATGATTCTATGAATGCCTGAATCAAGCTGTGCCTATGGGATTTGCTATACAATGAAGATTTCTATGGACATTTGAATCAAGCTGTGCCCATGCAATTGGCTTTGAAATGATGAATCTTTGAATGCCTGAATCAAGCTGTACCTATGGGATTTGCTTTGAAAATAGTGATTTTATGAATCCCTGAACCAAGCTGTACCTATGGGATTTGCTTTGAAAAAAATGACTTTATGAATGCCTGAAGCAAGCTGTACCTATGGGATTTGCTTTGAGAATAGTGATTTTATGAATGCCTGAATCAAGCTGTGCCTATGGGATTTGCTTTGAAAATAGTGATTTTATGAATCCCTGAATCAAGTTGTGCCTATGGGATTTGCTATGAAATGATGACTCTATGAATGCTTGAATCAAGCTGTGCCTATGGAATTTGCTTTGAAGTGATGATATTATGAAGCTTGAATCAAATATTGCCTTTGGGATTTGCTACAAAATGTTTCAGGTTAGATGAAAACGTCCAAAACTTGGAAGACGATAGGGGACGTACTAAAAAAGCCGTGAGTACATTTTAAACATGCAAATAAAACGGTTCATATCATCTCGAGCAAATATATTGAATTAGCCACGGTTGTTTCCATTCTGACATTCTGTGGGGTTTAGCCCCGCCCCGCCCCAAGACTTTCAAGGCCAAGAACAAGTCATTACAAGTCGACAATGAAGTTGACCCCAGCCATGGAATCGTCATCTCCAGACATGATATTGCGCCAGCCAAGATTGTTTCCAGTCTCATTCGGTATGAAATTTAACCCCGCCCCCCACCCCTAAAAGTTGAGAACAATTCAATACAAGTCGACAATGAAGTTGACCCCAGCCATGGAATCGTCATCTCCAGACATGATATTGCGCCAGCCAAGATTGTTTCCAGTCTCATTCGGTATGAAATTTAACCCCGCCCCCCACCCCTAAAAGTTGAGAACAATTCAATACAAGTCGACAATGAAGTTGACCCCAGCCATGGAATCGTCATCTCCAGACATGATATTGCGCCAGCCAAGATTGTTTCCAGTCTCATTCGGTATGAAATTTAACCCCGCCCCCCACCCCTAAAAGTTGAGAACAATTCAATACAAGTCGACAATGAAGTATGCCCCAGCCAGGACGCCCAAGATTCCTTCCATCCCGACACTTTTTGAAACTTAACATCACCAGCCCCAACACTTTCAAAATAGAGCGCGTCGTCGTGTCTAGAAATGATATTGCGTCCGCCAAGATTGCTTCCATTTTCACTGTGTATGAAACTTCAGCCCGCCCCCCCCGAGACCGAAGGTCGAGAACAAGCCGTTACAACTCGACAATCAAGTACGCCCCAGCCATGGCATCGTCATCGAATGCCCTAAAGGTTGAGAACAAGTCATTACAAGTTGACAACGGAGTATGCCTCGCCCATGACGGCCAAGATTCTTTGCGTTCTGACATTCCTTGGAATTTAGCCCCCCCAAGACTTTCAAGGTGGAGCGCATCGTTATCTCCAGAAATTGCATCAGCCAAGATTGTTTCCATTCTCATTGTGTATGAAATTGCACCCCTAGACCTTAACGGCCTAGAAAGGGTCACTACAATTGGACAACGAAGTATACCCCAGCCATGGCGTCGTCATCTCCGCACGGGAATGATGTGTCTGGGGCAGGGAGCATGCATTGGAGCGGTGAGGTGCATAGATGCCCGTGTTGTGGGGTGCGGAGATGACCTTGTTGTGGGGTGCGCAGATGATTCGTTAGCCCATATTCGCAGGATCCTCTTGAATATGTCCTCTACAAAAAATCTATTGGCAAGACGTTTTTCCTCAGATAGTTGAAGAGCTATCAGAGCTTCTTACAGCTCTATGGTAGGGCCTTGGGTCGGCGCTTTTGTTTGCCATTGCTCTGCCGCTGCTCACGCTTGTCTCCCTTTGTCTCCCCTTTGTCTGCCCTTTGTCTCGCTTTTGTCTCTGCTTTGTCTCCCTTGTGGCTCTGGATCGGCGCTTTGTTTGTTGCTGCTCTGCCGCTGCTCATGTTTGTTTCCCTTTGTCTTGTCTCCCTTTGTCCCCTTCGCTCTCCTCTGTGTCCTTGTGTCTCCCTTGTGGTTCTGGATCGGGGCTTTGTATGCCGCTGCTCTGCCGCTGCTCATGCTTGTTTCCCTTCATGTTTGACCTGTTGGCCTTTGTCTCCCTTCATGCTTGCCTTGGCTTGTTTCCCTTTGTCTCCGCTTTGTCTACCTCGTGGCTCCGGATCATTTTTTTACCGTGCGGTCGAAACACAGGTTTATGGTACACACCCCGGAAATTCTTGTGCGCAATGCGCCCGCTATCTGGGGTCTATGCTGGTGTAATTTTTTTAAACCGGTCACAACACATCTTGCTGTTGATTTTTTAGAGCCTGCCCGTGCTCCACATAGGTTTCAGCCCCCTAAATAACAGCTTCGGCGCAGCAAATGGGCCCAACATGGCCGAACATAGCGCCCCAGATTCTGGATGTGGTAGCATCACGATAGCGAAGGAAAACCCCTGTACAATTAAAACCCATCCGTGTTGAACATCCAAACCTATATAAGATCTAAACCTTGGGCTGCCTTTGCCATAGGAGCTAGAGTGCCTAAGTAAGTACAACTGCCTTGCAGGGCTTGGGCATGGTATTTTCTGGCATCATGTTGGTGGGTCCCCCTCTCAAAATGTCCTGCCCTTTGATTTTGTAGAGCCTGGTCCAAGCTGCCCAACACCCAATGGTGACTGCCATAGCCACTGTGATGGTCCAATGGTGGCGCCGCACAAGCACAACCCAGAACCAAACATATCCAGACCACAACTATGATGAGTTACCCTCAAGAGAAGGCATGGTTGAATGGTACAGAATGTTATGTCATGTTTTCCAAGTAGTACCCGCAGGAGGCGGGGGCGGATGTTTCCGAGCCTGCAGAGGCCGATGGGAGACACATTGATGCCGATAAGATGCGGCGCAACGAAATCATGAATTCAAAATCACGGGTGCAACGAAATTACCACAAAGAAATCACCGGCACAGCAACAAGCAAGACCACAAAACCCTACCAAACAAAAACCGACAAGACAAAAACGTACCAAAAAAAAATCAAAAAAACAAAAATGTACCAAACAAAAACTTGCAAAAGAAAAACCTACAAAAAAAAACGTGCCAAACAAAAACTACCAAATTAAAACGTACCAAAAAAAAACGTACCAAACCAAAACATACCAACAAAAAGGTACCAAAAAATGTACCAACGCAAAAAAAAACAAACCAATAACGTACTACAAGATATTACAAGGTATTAAAGGGTATTACAAGGTACTACAAACGTATTTCGAGGTAATACAACATACTACAAGGTACCGCAAGGTACTACAAGGTACCGCAAAGTACTGCAAGGCATTGCAACGTGCTTCAAGGCACTGCAACGGATTGCAATGTACTACAGGGATTACAACGTAGTACAAGATAGTACAAAATACTACAACGTACTGCGGCCGCTACAAAGCGCCACAACGTATTAGAGGGTACTACCAGGTACTGCCACAAGGTACAGGCAACACAACGTACTTCAACATACTACAAGATACTACAGCGTAATTCAACGTACTACAACAGTGCTCCAACATCACCTGTCAAAGCCCTGCCTTTGCGAAAACCAATCCCTGAGCAACTGCAGGCCACACAAAGTCACGATCCAACACTTCTCCAAGATCATTTGTCACGGCCCTGCCATTGCGAAAAGCAATCCCGGAACAGCTCCAGATGCACCAAATACCACGCCTGCTACACAAAGTCTATATGCCAACTTCAGCAGGTCCATTTTTGTCGACAGTCACAGGAGACAAACCCGAGACAACCAGAAGCAAACTGGATGCAGAGCCAGACCGTCTCGCACCCGTCCGAATTGGAATCTAATTTTTCGACATCTTGAGACGCTTTTTCCGCGAGAAAACACAAGGTTCTGTGATCCATCAAGTGCCCAAACACGCATTTCGTGCGAGACTTCCTCCATTTTTGTAACTTACAAGGACATCAACATTCCCAAAGAGCCCCGCCTGTCACACCAAACCAAGATCCAACACTTCTCCAACATCACCTGTCACAGCCTTGCCATTGCAAAAGCCAATCCCTGAGCAACTGCAGATGCACCAAACAACACGCCTGCCACACTAAGTCACGATCCAACACTTCTCCAACATCACCTCGAGCAGCCCTGCCAATTGTGAGTTGATGTTATTCTGAGTTGATGTTATTTTGAGTTGATTTATATAATCTGGTGTGAGTTGATTTGATTGTGAGTTGATCTTAGTGTGAGTTGAGTTTATTGTGAGTTGATTTGATTGTGAGTTGGTTTTATCGCGAGTTGAGTTTGTAGTCAGTTGATTGAATTGTGAGTTGATTTTCTCGTGAGTTGATTTGATTGTGAGTTGATTTGATTGTGACTTGACTTTACTGTGAGTTGATTTTTCCAATTATCAGTAGCACGGAAGTTCCGCACTTCGTGCTTAAACTTCCTTTGATCATGATATCTTATAGATGCATTGTGGATCATTAGGGTGCATTAAGTCTGATACAATGTGGTACATTCCAGGAACAGCAAAGTACTTCCTTCTGACCCTGCCATATTCCCAAAGACATCTCTTATGTATCTATCGTAGTCCATCTACTCTGTCTACTCTATCTATTCTAACCAATGGCAGAGGGGGGCCGCCACAAAATTTCCGTGTACATCCTTGAGAATTGACATCCTGATTCTCCTCAGGTCCATCGCCTCTGCGGGTGAGTGGTTTGAAGTCCTCAAAGATGTACCCCCGAGTCCCGAGGTTTGATTTTGAGAATGTGTCTCTTAAGAACTTGTGAATGTAACTTGAATGTAACTTGAATGTGAGTTGAACTTCTTTTCTTTTGAATTCAACGAATGTCCAAGTTTGTGGCCTCCAGGTACAGCGTACTTGGTGACCATGGCGCCATAAGCATTTGTGATATCAACAGCAAACACACTATCCGGACCGGTCACTGAGACATGCAGACATTGAAACGCTAAGACATGCAAATGACGTTCGCACTTCTTTGTCAAGAGCATTTCTTTAGGCACTTAACGACTTTGTTTAGGACGTTGAGAATGAGTGCTCCTGGGGTGGCGCTTCTTTTTGCTCCACACCAAGTTGCGGCCTCGAGAGTTTTGTGACCAGACATGCGTTGACTAAAACTTAAGGACTCTAGACATCTACTTTAAAGTCCTTTACAAAGCTGGATCAATGGACTGGATAATTTTCAAGGATGCACAGCGTCAAGACTTTCTCTAAGGATGCAGTCTACTCCGCCGACGAAGAGAGAGAAACTGAGAGCGGTTTGTTCTTGAACGCAACTCAACAGTATTTCGCACCTGGTCCATGGTATCAGATCCATTGTTGAGCAAGGTGCAACATTTACGAATGGGATCTTGTTTCTGGGCGATGTCGGCAGAAGGTCAAGGCGGCAAAGATTCGTGACAAGTGCTACTGATGCGGCTTTCAAGTCTGGTGTCCTTTCATGTTGTGAAACGGAGCTACAACCTACGGAAATGTAGAGATGTAGAGGCATCGTGCCAACCAGAGACCATCAGAATCCATTAGAGATTTCCTATGGTTTCCTTGCCTTCGAGAAATCTGCGAGGAATTGTGGGCGATGAGGATTCAGTGTTTGGCAGCAAGTGCAATAACCCGAAAGCTGGCAGTTGGTACTGTGCTGGAAGCTTAGAGTGCCTGGAAAGGCATCATTTCAAGCGAATTTCAATGTGCAGTGCCTGCTTTCCGAACAGGGCAACGACCAAATTACATCAAGTTACGACCAAGTTACCACCTCCTACATCTCAATCAGAGTACACTACCAGCCAATCAGGCTGCTCAACTACACCTATCTTAAACGATTGAAACACTTAACTGACTCGTTTGAACGGACCGATTCCTGATGGGCTTTGTCATACCATCCCAAGATTTCTGCATACATTGCAATCATAAAGATTGATAAAATCATAATTTTGTTTGTTTGCGTATGTAAATGTGTGTCTTGGTCTAGAGGACTGGCAATGTTGACATCCTCGACATAAGCCAGCCAAAGTTGTCTGGAACGTTCACGCCTGAGCGTGTTTTTGAAGGTGATGGGCTTCATAAATCCAATGTTTAAATCTTTGCCTTCTGTCCCTTTTCTGCCCCTTTTCTGTCCTTCAGTCCGATCAGCAGCATCGGGAATTTGACGACGCGTGTGGATTGCCTCAGGTGCTGCTATAGGAGAGAAGTTCAAACGTGTTCGAATTGGAAGAAAATTTGAAGACCAGTTGAGTTCCTCAAAGTTCCTAAAAGTTTCTAAGTTGCAAAGTGAAGGTATAACACCGATGGGCAGATCTTGGGTGCTTGCTCACGACTGAAGTCCGATTCGTGCTTGCCTGAGTAAAAAGAAAACTCGGACTTCAAAAAAGAGTTGAAAAAAAATCAAATGAATTCAATAATGTATTGTTCTCCTGATTTCTTTTGAGGTTGAGACTTGTTCATGCCGGGACTGCCACTGTGTTTCAAAATTGGCCGACTCAAAAGACTCCGTTGAATCGTGCCCGGAGCTCAATCGTCAGGGCGCATTTCCCAAGTTTCCAGAGATGCAAAGCAGAGAGAAATCCCTTGCTTTTGGGAAAAACTTTTTCACTTTTCCATTTTTTCTCTCCTTCTTCTCGCATTCCTTGTGCGCTCTGTGGGCAGGAGGTTGCCATCTGGCACAACGAATATATTGCAATGGAAGGTCACCAAAAGGGAATGGACGAAAAAGAATAGAGACAAAACAAGAATGATAAAAATGATCACAAAAAGGAGGAGAGGTCTGGTATTGGACATGTAGATAGACTACATTAGGTAAAGAGATAAACGCATAGAGAGGTGGATAGACCAACCGATGACCAAAATATAAACAGACAAAGAGAGAGAGAGAGAGAGAGAGCGTTTGACCTGTCGCGGCCGATGGATGGATAGAAGATAGATAAACAAACAGGCACAGTGCCGAACTAGATGAACGAGCAAACAGATTGACCAGTTTTGGCGAAAAACATGCCAAAACGCTGCTTTTTGATCCAAAAATAGCACCTGTAACAAAAAGGGTATTACGCTGTGCACCTTGAGTGCAGGTGGATAAATAGAATTCCTGCAGTTTCGCCACGCAGTCGACTAGTGAGAGCCGTGCTTTTTCAGTTGGTCCACACGTGGTTTTCAGCTAGTCGTCCAGCCACGCGCGTAGTTGTCAACTAGTGCCAAGCTCAGCAGTCAGCGAGTCAAGAGTAAAGGGCCCAGCCATTCTTAGTGTCAAGACCCTAGCATTGAGCTATTCAACATTCCCGCACCAGCCTGTAGGCAGCAAGAGCACAGCCAACCAAGAGCTGGTAACTTTTCAAATTGAAATGCGCGTGACTAATTTGACAGTTGAGAGAGTTGAGAGAGTGCACGATCGCGTGCAACTTGTTCGAACGCCTCAAACCTACTTCCCTCAGCTCTCATGTGTGCCAGCAAGTGTTCAATCAACAGCTCAGCCCAAGAGGCAAGGAGGAGCAAGTGCACAGCCACAAGCCGGATTTCAGTGCAAATTAAAGAGTTTGTAACCATATAGTTGTTTTTCTCCATCATGTTCTCGGTTGCGTTGCCACGCTGTCTGAAAAATATTTGGAACGCCGCATTTGCAAATCTATTGGTGCACATGTACTTTCGTTCTTGTTTGCATGACGCTTGTGCATTTACAGCTATATTTCTATCTTGCCAACCTAAATGTTCTCTTCGTCTTGGTCTTCGTACAATGAATTTCCACGAATGCTTCATTAAGTTTTTAAAACATACGTATTCAGCAGCTGGAACAGCTATTGGGGCTCTTACTTCAAGTATAGGACGAGGTGACATCAACACAATTTGATGGGTGCCGCTGCCGTCTTGGGTGCCGCTGCTGTTGCCGGATCGGTGTCAACATGTTTTCGGTGTGTGGTTATGTTATAGATTGATTTGGTGTGGTTCGCTCATGCAGGCGTCTTTGATTTGGTTGGCCGCTTGGCCGTTGGTTGGTTTCTTGGGGTTGTTGTTCTATGCTTTGTTTTGGTTGGCTCCTGTTGGCTTCTGTGGTTTGGTTGGTCTTACCGGTTGGTTGGCTTCCTCGGTGTGTGTTCCATGGTTTGGCTGGCGCTTTTGATACCTTACGTTCGGGCCCTCACAGTCGAGCCTAGACGGTCATTGTAGCTGCGTTACTTAAATACTTTTGGTGGCCTCCTTTAGCTGGTTCGTGTCTTCTAATTTGCTTAGGGTCCTTTAATTCCTCTGGTTGCTTGCCATACTTCTGGCTCATGTCTGCCTCTGCGGTGATTTTCGTTCAATGATCTGGTTTGGTTGGTTATTGGCTTCTTTGGTTTGGGCTGTATCTGTTGGATCTTCTGGGTCGGTTGGCTTCTTCAAGTTGCGTTTTATGTTTGGTTGGCTCCTCCGGTCCCTTGCGATCGGGCCCCAACGGTCTGATCACGGAATGGCTTCTTTGGTTTAGGTGGCTTCCTTCGTTTGCTGTTGGCACACTGGTTACGTCCCCGGGGCTTGTTGGTTTGAATGCTTTGTTTAGTGATTTTCTTGTTCGGGGTATGTACAGTATTCCTGTATGATTTCTTTGCGGTTCTGTTTTTGGACGTTTTGCTTCTTGCCCGAAGAGCAACTGGTCTACGTGCTATCTGGGGTATATGCCGACGTAATTTATATGTCTGCACATGTCCATCTTTCTTCAATATCTTGTCTATCATACCTGACGCCTTGTATTTGGTACCTAAGATCCGATATGGCATGTCTGAGACATGACAATTCCCAGATAGGGAAGGGCCTTCTTGCGCTCCGGAGCACCTTCTTGCGCTCCGGAGCAAGCTAGGGTTCATCTGCTGTTTTGCAGTGGCTTTCTGGAGCCATTGGGTGCCGTTGGGTGCCTATGGGTGCCATCGGGTGCTGCTGTCTGGGTTGAGACCCGTTCAAGACCGGCTTTCGGGACATTTTTCTGAGACATTTTTCTGCGTGTGCAACTGGGTTGCTGGAGAGTGTGCTTTGGAGCCAGGTCGCTGGTGCAGTGCTGCTTCAGTGTCCAGACCGTGCGGTTTCTGCCAAGTGCTGCTGCCGTCAATCCGCAAGGCTTTCAATAACTCATTTCCCGGCTGGGGCATATGCTCACGTTGTTAGTTACATATACACGCAAACACTCATTCCTAAAACATAGTTTCACGTTTGCATATTAACTTACGCATATTCCTAAACGTATGTACGCGTGATTTGGTACGGAAGATCACACCACAGTGAACACAGGAACGCGGCTGCATATTTATTCACATTGAACACATATACGCACGTGTAAACCCTGGTGCATTTCATGCATTGTCACATCGAGAACATGAATCGGATCAATATGAGTACGCCTACACAGTCGGAACAAATAAATAAATAGATAAATAGATAAATAAATGAATAAATAAATACAAATATAGATAAATATATATATATATCACCATCCTATTTATATATATATATATATATCATCTCTCTCTCTCTCTATATATATATATAGAAATATACCTAGATAGATATATACATGTAAATTTTTGCATATGTATACATATTTGTGCCTATGGGTATAGTCTGATTAAGAGCTTTCTGCAGTGTTTTTTGGAGCTCAGGACATATTAGACATAAAGCAGACATACACTGTTTCACAGCGTTTCAAATAGTGGCCACATATCATGAAAGTTGTCATCGTATCACAGGTCCACCCAACAGCGCTCGTGTTAAATTGCCTCGGAATTGCAAATATTGCTTTGATGGCCATGTATCATAGAAGTTGTCATCGTATCACAGGGCAACCTAACAATGTTTGTCATTGATTGCTTCCGAATGAACTGCAAACATTGCTTTAATGGCCACGTATTTGCACAATTGGGTGAAGCTCTTAACCGTACCATACCGTATGTAAATAAATAAATAAATATATATATATATATATCTATATGCGTATATGTATGTATATGTTTATATATAGATACTTTGTATATATATATATATATAAATGTATTTATGCATATATATATATATGTATATTTATTTATATATGTATATATGTAGATATAAATACTATATGTACATATATATATATATAAATGTAAATATGTATATATGTATATATATATATATATAAATGTATACATGTATATATGTATACATGAAAATATGTATATATGTATATATGTATATATGTATATATATATGTATATATGTATTTACCTATGTAAATATATGTATGTAAATATATGTATGTAAATACATATATATATATATATTTAAATGTAGATATTTATATATGTAAATATGTATGTATGTTTTTTGTTTTCATTTCTGGCTGCTTGGAAGCTTCAGGCATCAGTGCTTGACTTCTCGGAGCGGGGTGTTTTGGCCATCGGAAATGAAGTTGGCCGTGTCAGGGGCCAAAAGACATGAGCATGTCCAGTCCGTAGAGTAAAGAGAGTGCTGCTCCTTCGTTGCTGTGACGAGGTGCTTCTCTACTGCTTGAAGCACTACTCTAAGTCCAACGGCTAGACAAATCTCTCAAAACACCAAGTTTCACAAGCAGGAGCTGCTCTTGCTTCAGAAAATGGAACTTCATGGATGTTGCTTGGCCATTTGAGTGGCGTATGTAAAGTAGACTGAAGGCAACACATTTTGCACATCACTTGCTTCGATCAGCCACCCTTTGTGTTGTCTTGGCTCAATCAGGTTTGCCGAAAGTTTAGAGAAACTCCAGGGTGTTGTGACATTGCTTCACAGAGCACTGTGACATTGCTTGACAGCGCTAAGACCACGTCAGAGACCTTAAAGCCAAGCGAAAGCAAGGGAACAGGAAATGTTTAGACCACAACAAGCAAGCACTTTTGCAATAAAGAAAGGCAGAACCTTGAACCGATGCAATTCCATGATTTGTACGATGAGCAGGCTCATGATTTGCTGGTGCTGCATTGTTCAAGACATTTTGCAAGCATCAGTGTAGTCACAGGGTAGCCGGGTAGTCTGTGAGTTTCTGAGGCGCGGCTTACCCCTGAAGCACCTGCGGTCGTAAGTTCCAGACAGAGGCATTGGCAACGGTGACAGAAGTCTCAGGTTGTGATAGGTTCATGTGACATTCCTGTGTTCATCTCTTGGGAGACTTGCAGAAGATGCAATCAACATTGAAATTCAAGCTGTCTTTCACTTGCGAGAGGCCCTTGCAGAGCCTGACATTGTCTTACAAAGAACTGCAGGCGAGCAAACTGCAACGCTTACCATAGTTCAGTTGGTTTCAGATTTTTCTGCTATTTTACGTCGTGTGAGCTAAATTGCAGTCTAGGGATTTTACTTTTTTTCTATCCTTTAGTCTTGCGGTTGTAGTGTAGTTGTAACGTAAGATTTATTTTGCTGTTCTTTCTTCACATTTCTGTCTTCTTAGTCTTCTTCTTTCTTATTTTTTGACGGTAACCAAGTCAAGACAGATGCTGAAGGAGGTTCCAATTTGTGGATGCTGGGCTTGCGTTTGCCAGCAGGTCTTTGCCATGCGTTTGAGATGTAGGAATCATGACGCGTAAATCGAAGAAATATGAGGGTCAAAGAGACATTTGCAAAGCAATGAAGACAGGAAGAAAGGAAGGAAAGTAAGGAAGAAAGGAAGCAGTAGCAATTGCTCCTTATTTGGTTTAACATTGGTTTTTCTTGTTGGACTTTGTAGCTGCCATGTGAAGGTGGCAGCTTCAGCTTCACAACTTTGTAGTTCCAGCATCCAACTATTTCTTTCCTTTTCTTTCCCTTTCATTTTTTTGTGACGACTCTTTGAAGCTGGCCAAAAACCATGCCTGCGAAGTGTACAGCATGACACAACCGCGTGGGTGACACGATGTCTATCAACACTGATAAAGAGAGAGAGCTACAGAGAAAAAAAGAAAGAAAGAAAGAAAGAAGGAAAGAAAGAAGGAAAGAAAGAAGGAAAGAAAGAAAGAAAGAAGGAAAGAAAGAAGGCAAGAAAGAAGGAAAGAAAGAAGGAAAGGAAGAAGGAAAGGAACAACCTTTATGCGATGTAAATCCCATCAGCTGTTTTTCAACTGTATTCAAGAAGGTTGATTTTTTAATTCTAAAATCAGGCCCACACTGACGCCCATCTTCACTGCCCATTTTTCCCCCAACCCGCAATTCTATAGAAATGAACCCCCAAATCAAAGCCACGGGTGTCCACTTTCAATTGGGTTCCCGTCCTCAAGAGCTTGGTGCCCTTGTTGCATCGAAGCGCGTTAGTTTGGTTGCAATCCAACACTTCGTGCGGATCTGCTGTTTGTATGAGGAGACACGTCATTAAAAAGTTCATTGTTTTTTTCCACTGCGTTTCATAGCAATAAAATCAATTATCAATGGCTCTGCATGTCAAAGTTCTTTGATTCAGGCCCTAGGTCATTGTGGCTCTGGGGAATTGTTTGTATTCATTATTGAAAATCAACACCGGGACATGAAATCTTTTCTGAAGCATTGTATTCAAATTAGTGCCCTTTTTTTTCGCACGCAGGAACGGTCGAAACTCTTTGCCGTTGCTTTCACGGATGCTTGTGGCGAAGACCCGGCCGGCATTGCAGCAGTTTGGCTGCCGCGCAGTCATCAGGACAAAGAAATCCCAACATCAAACGATTATAATCACTATGTAAAACATCTGTCTTCGTCTCTTCTTTAGTTTTACTGTGAAAACAGCCTGCGTTTGTTCAAGGACTTTCTACCTGTGCTGCTGGCATTGAGCAGGTGGGAGCGCACAATTGACTGCATTTCATGCAAATCTTAATGCAAATTATATATGTTCATTGACGGTGAATGTTTCATGATTGTCATGATGACTTCATTGTATACTAATTTATGTATATATATATATATATATTCATATTTATGTTGGTTGTAAAGCTGTTTTCATGTTTTACGGTGACTTCACTTCGTGCAGATGCAAAATTTGCTTCGCCTTGATGAGCACAGACTTGAAAGACCAGGAGCGAAGTGTCGTGCGCAATGCACGTTGCATCACGTTGCTGTCCTTTTGCATCAAAATGCAACGCAAAAACAGCGGACTCAGGACTTGTACATTTTGCGCTTTGTGTTTGTGCTCAGGACTTGCAAAGACAGCGGAATCAGCACATCCTGAATGTTCTCACCCCTCGTTTCGTGGTAGTGTCGAATGAAGGCACCAGTGGGTGACTTGAAGACCCTTCCCTCTCGCGAGATGGTCGTAAGATGTCGTAAGCAAGTTCCTCCTCTCCTCTCCTCTCCTCTCCTCTCCTCTCCTCTCCTCTCCTCTCTTGAGTTGACTTTTTGCTTCAGGCATTCC
>VSDK01019135.1:0-20572 GCA_009767595.1 Symbiodinium kawagutii | reverse complement strand
TTCAGCAGGTTGGGCACAAGATTCGAAACCGACAATGGGCCATTTTCAACGCACTGAAGAAGCCTGAAGCAAACATGGTGAACTTCCAGCTCTTGGACTCAGCAGAGCCATCAAGTAGAGCTGGCTTTATGCAGATAGGTGAGGAGTTGTGGCGCATTGGCGAGTGCATGAAAGAGGAGGGCCGCACCAACGAACAACTGCCACGCATTCCGCAGCCATTGTCGTTCGCCAGATCCTCAGAAATTAAAAATGGAAACATCGAGGGAGGCATGAGAGTGTAGAATCGCTGTGGATAGGGAGAACCATTCCTCTTAGTCATTTTTAGTTGCTCAGATGTAGTTTTTTAGGGTTTTTTGTTTTCCAGGTCATAGAGGAGGGCGACAAGGAGACATGGTGGTTGCTCATCAACTGCTGCTATGATGACTATCCGCCTCCAGTTTTGCGCCGGATGCTGAAGGCCTTTCAGGACGCTGCTGATGCACTTGTGAACAACCCAACTGCTCCAGCGCATATTTCCTTTCCAGAGAATTTCTATTGACGATGCGCACAATGCATATTTTATGCATATTGACATTCCATGCTTTGACGTTCCATGTGTTGAAACGGAAAGACGACAACATAGTGGTCGCCCGTATGCTGGTTGCTGGACCAGCATTGATAGTCTACCTGCTTGCGAGCCAAAAAGAGTCTGGCGCTGGGGTTTTCTCGCAGCTTAATGAATCTTGAGATACTCAGCAGGACAACTGTGCTTGGGCCTTGTTGTAGCAACAACCGTTTTTGTCCGCTTTGAACTGTTCAATCAAAATCAAAATAGAGAAAGGAGACAAAGTGGGAGAGGTTGCAAAACCTGCAGGCAAGCAGCCGATGAAAGAACACACGACCAGCCAAAGCCATGGAATATTTTTTCTCATTGAATGAAGTAATTTACAGTACAGACACAAGTACCGCGTATGTAACTTATGTAGTATGTGCGTAGACATCTCCATGAGATTGGACGTGTGATGTATGCAGGTGTTCAAGAAGGCAGCAGTTCACAGTGATAGAAACTGCCAATGAAATGAGTCAGCTCCATGTTACAGAGCAGCATCACTCGTTCCGACTTGACGGTTCGACCATTGTGAAGATCGCAACGTGACCCTGCCAAGAAAAAGAGATTAACAGCTGACAATGAAAGGCTCAAAGCAAGCCTGCGATTTTTTTGCTCCTTTCTGCTCATGGCAGTCCTTGGTTGGAAATTGGGATTTGGTTGCTGATTCTTGTCCAAGGGTTGTACCTGCACGTGGCTTTCCCCTTTTGTTTTTTCAGGGTGGAAGATCAACTAAGATTGTTGTGTGAAGTGAATGGTCAATTTTTGCTTGGACTGCATACATGTGTGTATATATATATAATTCAATTGCATCCTTCTTGTATTGCATTACTATAGCAAAGGTATGCAAAGGCAGTACGAAGGAATTTGTGGTCATGGGGTAAACTTTGTCTCCAATTCCCTTGTGTTTTCTTTTAATGATGTATCGCAATGCAGAGAACGACCTGAAAAAGGCCTCGCCACCGTTCTAGAGATCTGATACTTCAAATTCGTCAGGGGTAGTTTTGTGCCAACAAATGAT
Organism: Symbiodinium kawagutii; assembly: GCA_009767595.1. NCBI lineage: Eukaryota > Dinophyceae > Suessiales > Symbiodiniaceae > Symbiodinium > Symbiodinium kawagutii. The sequence goes on along the minus strand of VSDK01019135.1, from coordinate 18,965 downwards.
TGATTGCTCCTGAGCAGAGATCCACGGTTGGCGATCGCTGGGAAAGTCCAAACAAGAACTGGCAATGGGTTGCTTTGCCAAGAAAGGGCTTGCAGAGAACAGCATCATTTTTGGCTATTCATCATGGACTCGCCAGTTGCTCAGTGTTTTTTTGCTCCAGGTATTTAGTGCTCTACGGCTCCGCTCAAACCACATCATGCAGGAGAGGGTTCTCGCAATGTCAATGTTGGTGCAGAGGGACTGCACTTTGGAGCTTCTTCTCTCATAAAAGCAGTATGTTTCTGTCAGAAAACTTAAACAAGCTTCAAGTGTGGATGGAGGACTGCTTAGTCAACTTGGCTGTTGTGCTTGCAGCTGCAGGTAGGTTTTGCTTTTGCAAGCTTCCACACAAGCAACAACATGAAACAAAAATGCTTCGGACTGGTTTTATTGTTGTCCTCTTGAGTTGAAAAATATATGGGCTTTGCATTGGCTTTGCTTGTTTGTCTTTACCTCAAGGCCTCAGCATTCCAGTTTAGTCATGAACTTGGCAGATGCTGTACTAGAGCTAACATCATTGATCTTCAGACTTCCAATGTCATCGTTGAGCGATTCAAGACGCAAAAACAAAAGCTGAACATTGGAAGTCTGGAACAGGCCCTTGCTTCGAGAAGAGTTTGACAACTGCGGTGCATTTGGCCCGCTTCCACAGTGAAAGGTATTGAAGTGGATTGCATATGGTCAGGATTCATGCGGATTATTGTGAAATAAAGCACGCCGCGTTCTCATGTCTACTCGGGCAAGAGAAGGATGTTCCAAGCCAGAAATGGGAAGAACTTCAAGAGAATTTGATGGCTACAGTGACCAATGACTTCTCTGCGCTTTGAACCAGAGATGAACGCACTGTTTCTCTTTGTTTCTCTCCTCAGGTCGCTCTGTATTTTGTGCGCTGCACAAGTTGCGCCTTGTCTTAAGTTGGCCCAGGTCATGCCTTGTTTCTAGTGACCACGCACCATGTTTCAGCCCAAATGTCAATGTGATGGACATTGGCATCAGTTTTTTTTTACCATGGAAGATTCGCAATTCTGTGGCATCAACAGAGATGATATGCACTGGTGCTAGAGTCTTTTTCTGAGGAACCTTGCTATGCCCGAACATGTGTATTTCACAAGACCTTTGCGTCAGCAGTGCTATACAGTATTTGTGAGCTCATTGATCTATAAATGAACAATCCGGCGTTTGACGAATGAATTGTAAAGGCCATTTGGCATAGGCCCGTTCTTCTAAAGGACATGCAGCTAGATGTCTTCAGAGTGCAGGCACAGCATCAAGGATGCATGGGGCACTCTATTGTATGCATTTTCCGCTGTCGGAAAGGTTTCCCAAAACATATACAGTGAATTGTCAATCTCACAAACAAAGCAAACCGGGAACTGAAACATGTTTTATCTCACCAATCTCTGGGACCTAGGAAGTCACTGCACCCTTTACAAGCAGAAATCCCGTTAAAAGTGTCTTCTGCCAGTGCAATCGTAGAACCAGGCGAGTTTCTTTGTGACATCCAGTGCCGATGAAAAGCAATGAACTTTGAATCTCACTTGGAGCTCTTCGTTTGTTTAATTTCAACCATCACAGCATAGTATGAGTTCATCCAGAACCAGCCAGAAAGGGTATACCGCCAACTTATTGACAGCTTCCCTATTGAAAAAGCCAGATCTCTGTGATGGTTCAGGGGTTACGAATGGGTACGAGAGTATCTATGGACTCGCAACCGCTTGGAAAGCCTTCCAAGGTGGACAGTCAATGATTCTTCAAAGGTGAAGCCATGGACCGAGCCCGGGAACCTGGAGCTTGGTGAAGTCATACACATCCATGCGGAGGGTTCGAGGGAGCAAATGAGCATCAACTCATTCTTCAGCCCCTGTGTCCTCCTTTATTTTTGAGAACCTGATTGAGGTTTGATTGATGTCTATTCTGCTATGTGTAAATTTGTTTTACATGTATGATAGTTTTTACATCTATTACATTTATACATTGATACGGATGCACGTGCAAGTTTCTTGCTGTCTAGTGCTCATACCAATGTGATTACAGTGAGTACCAGACACCTGCGTCACAGTGCATAGTATAGGGCTCCTTAGAATGTTAATTGGAATCCAGGCCCAGGCTGTCAAGCGCGTCTTTCGGGAAATGGATTGGTTCAAGGGGCCCAAGCACTGCCACTTGTGCTTCAGAATCCAGATGTGACCCCTTCCACCCTGACTTCTCTACACAGATCTAAACCTGCAGAAGCAATACTGTGAGGGTGACTTAGCGACATCATCATCATCATCATCATCATCATCGTCATCATCATCCTCATCCTCATCCTCATCGTCATCGTCATCGTCGTCATCATCATCATCATCACCATCATCATCATCATCATCATCGTCATCGTCATCGCCATCGTCATCATCATCATCATCATCATCATCATCATCATCATCGTCATCCTCATCGTCCTCATCGTCCTCATCGTCCTCATCGTCATCGTCATCGTCATCGTCATCGCCATCGTCATCCTCATCATCATCATCATCATCATCATCATCATCCTCATCCTCATCCTCATCATCATCATCATCATCATCATCATCATCATCATAATCATCATCATCCTCATCGTCATCGTCATCGTCATCGTCATCGTCATCGTCATCGTCATCATCATCATCATCATCATCATCATCATCATCATCATCATCCTCATCCTCATCGTCATTGTCATCATCATCGTCATCGTCCGCGTCATCAAATGTTCTCATGTGGGGTTATCCGGTCCTGTAATTTTTTGTTTTTCAATCAATCACTCTTGCATTTAAAAAAATGAAACTCCCAAGGGTTCTCCCCACAAGCCATCTAAATTGCACGAAACCAAAAAAATGTTAGGTTTATGAAAAATCTCCTGATCTATTCTAAGACCACCCTGGTTACCACCAGTAAAACTCATACTTGATAGCTTGGTGGATCTTGGCGGTCATTTTTGAACCGTATCATTCACCGCTATCAATGTTCCCAGCCAACTATTACAACTTGAATCATGTTTGACCATCGAGAGTAATTAATATGAAGAGTAGGTCTTAACATGGTTCTGCAAACTTCTCACTTACACTGGCATGACGGAAGACCCTGAAACGCGCTGCTGCAGGCTTCTGCAAGGCATATCAGGCCTTAGAGCCCTCGCTGAAGCAAATCTTGCTTCAGCACCGTGGGAAGAAAATGCTCTTCACAGGTGCTGCTTGTGCTTGGGAAAACTGACGGTGTTGGGTGATTGTTGATATATGTTGGCAAAGGTGAAGAGACCCGCACTGGGATCAAATAGGTTGATGATTGACAATGATGGCTAATACTGATTGCTGGCTGATTGTTGGGAAGCATTTATCTCGTTTCTGATTGATCTCCTTTGGGCATCCAGTATCCCCTCAACACTTCCAGTTTATGAATGTTTATGACGGTTGCGTGCGAAATTTGGATCATCCGCCAAAGAACATAAATCAATTGAATTCAATTGATCTATCTGAGCATTGTGACCTTGTGGATGCCCCCTCTGCCTACGGAGTTCTATGAACTATGATCAAATTCCACCATCAATACGAGTTATCCATTATTGGGAGTTGTAAGATACGGGATGAGCCATCTTGAAGCATCTTGGTGCATGACTTGGTCTTACGAGTCGGTCTTGGCCATGGCTATCGAGAATGTCGGATGCGCTTGATGATTTTTCTGGCAGTGCTTCAGATTGTACTGGGTAGCGCATGCAGGAGCACCCATGGCCGGATGTAGGTTGCAATGATTTGACGACTGACGACATCGTATTGCCTTCCAGCCACCTATACAATCTGTTGGATGGCCAGTCAAATGTTTGTTGGCTATTCATGGATTGCTTAATCAATGATAAGTAGCATTGTTTACCGTATCTCATGCATCTAGTTGCACAAGGTGTTGGTGGGAGCACGCATGAGACTCTTCCAATCCTGCATTGGAATAGCCATCAACTCCATTCTGAGTATATAATCAAGCATAGCAGGCTGGAAATTCCAGTGAATCGTTAGGGTCTTCTCTCTGGAATCATGGGGTAAGTATCTCGCACTACTAGGTCATAGCTATTGTTTGTGGTTATCACTCATGGTCAACCATTGATATCACCATAGTAGTGTTATCCATGGACTATGTTATTTATGGTCAGTGGTGCATGTAGTGACTGTTTGACCTAGCAGAATGCTCTCGCTGCGATGAAAGACATCAGCTTAGCATATCCCCTCCACACAAGAGAAAATTGGCAACTCATCCGGCAGCTATTGGAGTGGAAAGGAGAATGTTCCAAGCTGCCTTCATGTTGCAGATAGTGGTGCCGGATGAAAGTAGTTCCATAGAATGTTGCTGGGTTTGAGTCCAGCAGTCAAAGTGTGCCTACCCGGAAAACTATACACTGGCATGGTGTAGCCAACATGATGCAATCCTTTGCCACGTTTATGCAATTCGATTGGAACGGAAATTTGTGGCCACCATTGAAGGATCTGTGTCCATGTTGGTGACTGAAGATTGAGTGGATTCGTCACGCCAGGCCCAGGTCTTCTACAGAATGGCAACCGGAACCAGACTATGAGGAAAGAAGTATGAGTATATGGACATAAATAAAGTTAAGCAAAGTTCATGTACAACTCGAGTGAGCTCAATGATATAAATGAACATATATATATATATATATATATATCTATATATAAACAATGATACCATCGGACCATCGGTGGACCAAGCCAATTTACACCACCAAGATGCAAATCGCTGCGCAAAGAGCTGTCCAAAGGGACCCGAGTCAATAAGGCTGCTAGGGATGGCACCAAACAACGGCAACGTGCTGCAGGATCATCAAGTTATGGTCAGCCAAAACTTGTTTTGGTTTGGACATCTGAAAACACCTATCTGCAATAGCCAATAGCACATATGTGGCAATGAGAGCTATGAATTTTGTCTTCAACGCGCTGTTGAGAAACGATGGTTTGGATTCGCTGAAAAGATCACGTTCACATCGTTCACATCGTTCTTCACATCGTTCTTCACATCGTTCTTCACGTCGTTCTTCACATCGTTCTTCACATCGTTCTTCACATCGTTCTTCACATCGTTCTTCACATTGAAATGGCTTCCTTCACATGGGCATGTGTCCAACGTATTCAATTGCAGCGATCACCAACAGCACCGTACATAAGATATATCCGTCATCATTTGTTCATATCTATTCCATCCATGATTTACAAACACATTTCTCCAGGGTTACAATGTGCCCAGGATATCTCTCATGCCATCCACCACCAGGCAGCTTCCTTTGAACTTCTATGCCCCGGGCAGTGGCTGGATTTGCTGCCCTCGCTGCACCACTTCCACGACCTTTCTGTGGAAGTCGACACGGCAGCGACGGTTGCGCTGGCCTGGGCACCCGACGACTTTGAGGCCAGGAGAGATCAAAGGAGATGCGATGAAGAAACTGATTTCATTGGTTGATTGAGGTTGGTTTATGTTGGTTTATATTTATTCATTTATTTATTTATTAATCTATTTATTTATGTATTTATTTACTTATTTATTTAATTGTTCATTTGTTTATATATGTACACACGTTATTTTTTTACATTGGATGTGATTGATGACAACATTGTTGATGTTAACATTGTGAATGGGTAGGATCTTTAATAATGGTTCATGGAACAAACAGCCATGATGAGGAGGATTTGAAAATGGGCCGACCTATATTGATGGATGTTCATGGTTGAGATGAACGGAGCAGCGAACCTTTTGTGAGCATACAAAAGCCTGCTCGCATGCAGTGCTGGTACTTTTCTAGGCTTGTGCTGCGTAAGTGGCTTTGTGCCGTGCTACTCACACTCCCCTTCGCACCGGCAGCGGACACAAAATTCAGAGGTGGCCAGATGAGGCCTCTCCCGTCCCTACGAGCTCAGGGCCTTTGAAGAATTGTTGCCACCGCTGGCTGGTGGGCCTTCATGATCGTTGCATTCAGTAGAAGAACCCTCGTTGCTCTGGTGGATCTTCAACAAAGCCAAGAGAGAGAGTCTTCGTTGAGACGATAATTCAACACGAATCGCCCCTAAGAACTGGAACTCTTGCACGTTTGCAAGGACCTCCGCAGTCCTGCTCAACTATTCATCATCGTTGATTGGACTGCTGCAGTGTTCATGCTGATAAAAGGAATCGACAAACAGTGAATTGACTTCCCATGCTTACCATTATTTTGCTGTCTCCCCATATTTCTTGATGATCGTTTATTATTAACCATCATCGTCCGCCATCATTGTGGATGCTGCTTCTTAGCCATGAGGAATCATTCTTAAGCATCTTAACTTCGCTTTTTGGTTGTTGATCCTAGCTGGCACAGCTCCCCAAGAGCTAAGTGTAAATTTGTATCTTCACCGCAGGTGCGAGTGACCATCGCCTTCAGTGAGAAGTTGCGAGGAAAGGCTTTGCCAACAGCCGCCTGCGAGTGGTTCGCCAGGTCGATCAGGGCACCCCCAGGGATGAGTGGAGCCGGTGTCATCCTAAGCGCCATGGCGATAGGACACCAATGGCAGTAGACTTGGGAATGATACTGGTTCACGAAGGGTAACGGTAGATTTTCGCAGATTTCGCTCTTGTATCTATGTAGCACGGAGTTGAAAGACGTCAAATGAGCAATACCAAACAACAAGTAGAGTAGAAAAATGGTTGAGAAGAATTGATGGTTTTCAATAAGCTGGTAGCCAACAACCAGTGACAGCCAACAACAGTCAACACTAGCACATGTAGCTTGAACTATCGCATAAACATGATTGAGAGCCTGGCAAATTGTAGGGGCGGCTGATTAATGAACATGGACCAGGGTTGAGCCAACCAACTGTGAAGCAGCCATGTGGTGATACAAAAACAAAGTTCGTTATTGAGGACTTGATCATCGTGAACATTTGCAAACTGTCAGTAAAAAGCGCCCGTGATTCCCGATGATCGAGGTTTACAAGCAACAGCAGTCAACCGGTAGTGATGGTGCAAAAGACTGCAAAAGACTAATCATCAAATGATCATACAGACAACTCGCACGACAATTTCATGATACGATAGAGTAATAATGAAATGGTATGAAATGGCAACAAGCATTTGCGGTTGATGGGGTTAAGCGGATGAATACCCTAGTGGTACTTGAAGATGCCTAGGGCACCAGAAAGATGGCTCAACCCGCACACTGTTGTCCTTGATGCTTTTTGCCTGGTGCATTCGCTTAGATTAAGCAGTAGTCAATGGGATTCAATGAGCATACATCAGCTGGACCTTGTAAGATCTTCATTTTCAAGTCATTTGCTTAAGGTCAACTAAGGTGACCGTGCGACCTTGCCTACAGAAATTAAGACCGGTTCTCTAAGCAATGGGAAAGGTCCGTGGTGTCAGGATCCAACCAACTTTTTTTTTCTGAATAATCGCGTCGTTGCACTTGTTTACACCTTCTTGACTGCTTGGCTTGGTAGCTACATCATTCTTAGTGGATTAATGTTGTTTGACCCCACCGAACGATGAGTCGCAGCTTGCCCCCCATCATCGAACCCCCTTCTAGGTACGCCGAATTGGATCCTCAGTCTCCTAGCTGTTTGGTAGCGTTGGATTATGACAGCTCAGAGTCCATGTGTCGGCTGATTGCAGTGAAGACATGCCAGTCTCTCGGTGGTGATTTCATCGGGGTGGCTGCAATGGGTAGATTTGGTTGGCCCCAAATGGAGTCCCAAACCATTGGTGTTCAGAGTGGATGGATGATGATAAACAGCAGCCAACCGTTAGGAGCTTGATCCCACTTGTGAGCTGGGTGGTTGGTTGTGTCCTTCATTTCTGGTATTCCTTGACTCATTGCGAACACACGCTCGAAGCTGCTTGTTTATATCCAATTGTTGGTGATCAACAGCAAGCAGTCATCATTTGAGCTGCTATCACTCACCGTCCTTAACCAGCATTATGATCTACTGAGTGCCATGAGCTATGTATTGATCATCGTGTACAATATTGTACGCATCAACTTTCATTCACCAATCATCGCCCATATCGTTCCCATTCTTGGAACATCAAATCACCCTCGGCTCTTGCCTTTGCAACAGCACTTGACACTCACATCCCAGGTGGCCAGTGGGCCGGGTCAACGTCTCAAAGTTTCTATTGTTCAATGAGCAAACGTTAAATTGTTAAATCATTGGTTCATCATTACTAAGCATTCAAGCAGGAGTATATATATATATATATATATACATATATGTGTGAGCCCGCTTGTTTTTGCTCACCAAGTCGTGGCTTGGTCCTGTGGCTTTCCAGGTCTTTGTGAAATCGTGGACCGCGTGGCCACCAACCCTGGTCATCGACATCATGCGTTGCATCAATGGCATCGCCGCCAAGGACGTCGACAACAAAGTGAAGATGGCGGCAGCGGCAGCTCAGCCTCACAATGGCCCGCGAGCTCTGGTTTGTGAATGGTTCAGTGATATTGGTTGACGATCGTTGGGAAGAAGAGGCTCATGATGTTCGCGATGCTTATGAATTATTGGCTAGTGATAGTTAATTGTGGATGATGGCGGTTGATGTTTGGATGATGTTCGTCAAGAATGGTTGCTTCATGTTGACCAGGGTTGGTAGAGAACAGCTGCTGACAAAAAATAGTCGCGACCAGGTGAATACAGGGAGATCTATGGTTGGCAATGGTTCAAAATGTTGATGTTCTGGTCGTGCTCACCCTCAAGGTATGTGTCCTCAGATACCTTGCGAAAGATGCGAAGTTGGTGGACAAATGGCGGTACCCTCTGGGCACATTTGGGTACTGGGTCTCGCTGGCTGAGGAGAGCTTGACAGAAGTGAGCAACTTTGTGGGCCTGGAGCCGCTGCTGCTGTGCAGCCAGCACGAGGAGGGACACCAGCTGATGGCGGACATCACGTTGGTCATCAAGACAAGAACTCATGGTGATGATTGGAATGAAATGGGATGAATTCTTGGTTCATTGAATCTGTTGGAACGCGGAGGTATTGCTAGGATGTTGAAGTGTACTGTGCTGATGTTTGTTCTCATGCGACTGCGACGATCATTCCCTGACGGTAATTATCGCATCCAGATGTTGAGCATGCTGCAGTTCAAACAGTGAAAGGTTGAAGCTCTTCTTATTTCAGGGAGATTCCATTTTGGACCTCTTGGTGGTTCGCGCGCATCCTCCAACTTGGATACCGTTTTTGTGCCGATGACCCTCCGTGCAACTAGACTACCAATGATGCTGCCTTTGGCTATTGCAAGTTTATATTTATTTGGATTGGTTTGTGCCAAGTATTTCTGATGGGAGTTGTTGCGTTTGGCCCACCCAGACGGTCAATACCAAAGAAGTCCCAAATCAAGTACTGCAAGTGAACATGCCAACAAGGACTATGGTGCGCTATATTGTGTCACTTTGCAGGATACAAAACAGAAAGAAGTGATCTTGATCCCTGCCCCTCCAGTCCTTTGTCAGGACCCAGTGGTTCGTAGGGACGCCATTAGCTTGTTGAAGAACCTCTGGAAACACAGCGATTGTGGTCCTTGCTGGGTCTTCGAGGTGTGGTCAAGCCAGTGATCATGCTGAGATGCGGATCATGACGATCTCAGCGTCATTCTTTCTGGTTCGTCAACGCAAGCATAGTTCCAACATGTTCGAACCACAAGGGCCGCATGGGCCGCATGGGTCTTACCCGTCGGTAGGACCGGGAGAATCCACCATTTCGGACGAATATTGGGATGATTTACCTGTTAAGATTTACATTTTAAGAATCTCAAAAGTGGTAATGAAACAGACCCTACAAAGTGGTGGCCTCCCTCGAGGGGAATGATGAAGTTCACTTCAAAACCGTTCTTTGGCAATTTTTGGCGCTAGATATATGGCATTATGGAATAGGTTTAGACATGTTTCATCAACCAGGCGAGACCATCACATTTTTTGACATGGATTGCTTACATTTTTGGGATTACATAAGCATATCGAGCACATTGTATTTGTTTTAATCAAACACCGAATTCACTTTCAAAAGCACACGACTTGCATACTGCGTTGCATTACAATGCCACATGCATGCACTTCCCAACCAAATGTGTGGCTCCCACTCTATCTCTGTGCGATGGGATTCTTCATCAATGGCCTGTCAGTGAATCAGCCCCATGACCTTAATGATCATTTGTCGGACTTGGCCATGGCTGCAGCATCACTGGCATGTGCAGCACGATGCAAATCTATCAAATCCATTGGCGAACCACAAGAACTTCACCACATCACTTCAGTCATTAACCATCCGCAACCATACTATGAAAACCTCTGAAGACTTATCTGAAATCCTTTGGTGCAAAACCCGATCGTTAAGAGATGTTAAGAGTTTATGAATATTACTTCAGGGATCTTAAGCGATGTTAAGGGTTTGATAATATTTGATGAGTTGATATCAATAGTATATAGGAACCAATATAGATATATACATATATGTACTGTACATTTATTTACACAAATGTATTTATAGGGTTTATAAATGGTGGTGAACTATCAATAGTAAACATTTTTTATAGGGGATAGTTAAGAGAGATTAATGATTGTTCATCAAGAATGATTGATAATTAGGGAGTATTAATCATTGCAGGGGATTATGCGTGGCCAAACAACTATTACTTCTTAGGGGAATATAGTGGCTAAAAAGAGGATAATCGACAATAATGGTCAAACAACTATTGTTAAACAACTACTTAGATTGTGGTTTGAAGCGGTTTCCGTGATTTGGGAAGGTTGCTTGATTAGCAATATTTTTCAGGGGGATTGAACCAACAACCAGCAATTGATCGTTGGAGTTTGGGAATTTGGAATTTGTTGATAGATTGACTGATTGATTGATCGATCATTGGAGAATGTTGCTTGGCTATTGGATGTCATTAGTGAAATGATGTGAGATACCATTGACTAGTGCAGTAAGTATATGAATCTGTGCTATTATTGAATACCCCTGCTTCAGAATGGTCGAAAATATTTGTTTTGGCTATCGTCCGTATTCACCCTAGACCTTTCTTGATCAACCCTGATTGCTGGGTTGCCAATAGCTCCCAGCTTCAGAACCCCAGTCTAATTGAATTCCATGGTTTATGGTAAATGATTCACCTTTGAATGTTGGCATTACTCGGAGCCTCCATGAACCTGTGGTGCATGTCGCTTTATACCCCAGAACACAGAGAAATCATTTCAAAGCAGGGTTCCTGGAAGAGGATTTTCAGTCGACCCCTTGCGAATTTGAGGTTCCACCCTTGTCGTCCAGGGTTGTTGGACTACCAGTTGTTGACTTGGCCATTAATCAGCTGCTCAGTTCCATGTCTTTATCATCCTTGTTTCATGTTAACCCACTTGGTCCCCACAATAGTTGTTTAGTTTTACGTCTCCCAGTCGCTAACTCAGTTGCTTCCCACTTCACAAACCTTTGATTGGTATGCAGGAAAAGTACCATTAATCCACCATAAATGATGGTAAATGAGCCACTTCCCTGAATATTTGTCCTGTAGCATCCTGCAACCAAATTCTATGAAATTCTGATTGATCCCATTTCCCCGGGAGTTAACTAACCGGGTGTTTCTTGTGGAGCACAGCAGGTCAGCAGCGTGAGCATTGCCAGTGGATCTTCCATGGCAGATGCCCTGCCCAGCTTCATTGCAGTGGATAGAGCCGTGATGTGGTGGAAGAATCATGATGTTCAATGGCAGTTTGTGGTGGTTGATGCTGGTTGATATTGAATGGCTGATGGTTGGTGGATTTTGATGTTGATAATGATGGTTGATGATGGTTCTTCAATGATAATGATCATGAATAATCCTGATGGTTGATGGTTGATGATGCTTAGCGGTGGTTTATGGTGGTTATTGAAAATGGTATTGTTGATGAGGATGGCCAACAGTAGGGGAAATAGCAATCATCAGCATTTTTTGGAGGCATAGTAGTGCCTCGTAGTGGTTGACAATTCTTGGCCTGTGATAGTAACCAACAATTGTAGACAATAGCAAGGAATTTGATAGCCTTTGACGCTCAATGACAACCTCTCAAAAAAACGAACATAACATCAACTTCCATGAACTGAGGAATTGAATCACATCCTACCGTAGATGGATGGAAAGCTGAACCCATGACGATTGATGGAACAGGTCCCCAGCCAAGCCACGGTCATTCATACGCCCATTCATGGTCGTCTGCTTGGTTAGTAGGGATGATAACGACCATGTCAATGTCTAGAGTCCCCGTGGGAAATCAATGATCCGTGGTATCGGGAGTATTGACTCCGCATGGTGATATGTTCTTAGTGCTGTTGGTTTTATTCCCATACGATATATTCATAGCATTTGGTAAGCACTGTTTACCGCCAACGGTGCATCGACCAGGCCTCACATGATCATAGTCCATGTAAAAACTACCAAAATGATGAGTGAGACAAGGTACCCCAAGTCTGGACCAGCTAGATAGCTGCATACGATATGGATATCAGCTATTTGTGTATAAGACGTATATTATGTGTGTGTGTGTGCGCATGAGTCCTGTGATCTTTGGTAACTATTCAGTTACCTTATGTTCATTTCACCTCTGCGCAACTAGGAGGCATCACATCACGATGCAGGTGACAGGTTCTGTCACATTCTGCTTGAAAGCTGTGCCAAATTGGCCGCATAGCTAGCTAGACATAAGGGCCGGTTCGCACATTTGAGAAGAGCCATGATCAAACGCGGGGTTGTTTCATGATTTCATGCATCAGTTCTTCGGGGATCATGGTGGAAATTACCTTCTTCAAAGGGATGGTCATTCTCTGCTCGAAAATTGGCAGCGATCCACGCGTGTTCACAGCATGCTGCAAAGGAATTTACCCCAGCTGCTCGGGACATCTCGGGACCAATTGCACGGACTGAGTAGCTGTTCTCATAGGGTCAGCTTAGCTACTGATTTACACCCAACAGCTGATCATTACACTCCATTGTATTGTACTCTAGTACATTGATTGGTCCGGATGTTGTTTATGATTTGTTTAATGGTTCAAGAGACTGGCCTCTAGGTCCGGACTAAACAATGGACCATTTGGTTACATTTTTCATCAGCCTCTTCTCACCGCCTGAGTTCTTAGCCAATTAGACGCCCCAAAGCAAGGATTCTGCTTATTGTGCTTGACAAACAGCGCAAGATACTACAGAAATACCTCATATCACCATTTCAAGGTTGTTTTGGCCTCCTTATTGAATCATTAGTCATTGTCATGGTCACCATCATCACTTCACACTTGTTTACCTTATTGAACCATAATTGGTCATCATTCATCATCATCATCATCATCATCATCATCATCATCATCATCATCATCATCACCATCATCATCTCATCACCATCATTCATCATTCATCATTCATCATTCATCATCATCATCATCACCACCATCATCATCATCACCACCATCGTCATCATCATCATCATCATCATCATCGTCATCATCATCATCATCATCATCATCATCATCATCATCATCATCAATATCATCATCATAATCATCATCATCATCATCATCATCATCATCATCATCATCACTATTCATCACTTGCGTTCATAATCCACCAGCCATGACAACAGGGCCGGTCATTTGGTCAGGCTTTGAAGCTACGTTCTGGGAGCATCAACTGCTTACTTGGACGTTGACATGAACTCTGGTTAACCCATGAAAATTGACCAGCACAAATGAAATCAAAGAACCGCTACATATGAACTTGGAATCATTCCATAATCTTATGCTTCACCACGCATTGTTTAAGAGGCCGATGTTGTATTTGTGGCTTATTTTTGGCATGTTTCCTAGAAGATTTATTGGTTTCCCACGTGAAGTGACGGTTTCTTGTCTCGCAGCATGTGCACCGGCCCTTGTGGGAGAGCCTTGGCTTCACAGTCGACTTTGGGCCATCAGTGACAGTCGAATCACGATCCCTCAGTGATCATTACAAGTGATCAATGATATGGAATGATCAGTGTTCATTGTTATGCTGAACCAACCAGCTTATCATTTTTGATCATTACGTATTCTTGTCTTGAAATTATGAATGGGCAATTTCCAGGAGTTCACCAGTTTTGTCAATATGGTCATAGCCAGTTCTTTGCGCAGCAGTAATGGCGATTGCCGTTGAGCCTTTTGGTGGCTCCAAAGAGACTTCCGGACTGCAAATGATCTCCATTAAACATCAAACGAATAGCAATTCATCAACGAGGTTTTTTGATCCTCCGGTTGAATCCGCTACCAGGAGACCTGTGAAATTAAGCTGAACATGAACCCAAGGTACTACGATGGCTGGCAGTTGATGACCCGAGCAATGACAAGCAGTGATGGCAATCATGAGTCACAAGTTTACCGTCCCGATCATGAATGATTGCTGATTGACAACGATTAGCAAAGGATTCATAAGCCCAACCGATTCACATCAATTGACTGTTAATCGAATGTTCATCGAATTATGATTTGGGAAATGTGACAAACAGGTGACATGTGCAGACAACTTCTGCGTCCCTGGATCCATCTGCTCCTCTCAACGAGTGGCTTAGTGCTGCCTTGGGGCGTTCCGCTCACCTCTTAGCGATTCATTGCCTTGGGCTCTGTGCGGAGCCGCATCCCCCGTGGCTGCTCCACGCCGTTTCTCCTAGGGTGCCGTAGCACGGAGGATGCGAAGCTACGAAGCCCCAACGTTCCACTGAGCAGGGCTGGCGCATGGGCCACTCATTAGCAACCATTCATCCAATGATAGCATAACCATCCAGAAATTCTAAGGATGATTCAACGTATTTCAACATGATTCAACCGTGAATTTTCCAACCATTTATATAGGATTGACATCCCGACCACGCGTAGATGGTTTGCCCGTTTGAGATGACAATGCCCCATGGCCATGTTGCATTACCAGGGTTGGGCAAAATTAATGTCAAACCATTGGTTTATGGGGTGAAACAATCATCCAAACAGAGTTTCAACATGGCGAACATCTTTAAAACGGAAGATGGCCAAACCTGGATGTGAACCCAAGGTTCTGCAAGACCACATCAATGTGCCTTTTGGATGCTGATGATTTTTCTGTTTCAAAATGATGGTCAGTCATGATGCGCACTGCACGCTTTGACAAAAACACCCATACAGTGCAGATATGGTTGAACCATAGTTCAACGTAGTAGTTTCATTATATAATTCTAAATGAATCAAAGGATCGAGAGTTGTTTAGCAACCACCTGTTGCACCCTGTTCAACTGTAGATACTGTATGGCGATTTTCTTGAGTTTAAATGTTAACTTCCTTGAAATCTGATACAATTCGGAGTTGGTAATACTTTTTGCTTACTGCAAATTACCAACTTCCAGGGGGTTAATGCCCATATTATGAGGCCCTGCTGAAGCGGGTGCATTTAAAATTCATGCAGAGCTGCCAGGAGTCGCTGGCTCCTGGCATTGAATTTCTTTGAATCATGAGAAATTTGAAAGAGGAGTACTGTAGGCCATAAGGCCCCTTCACCTGATCTGGAAAGGCCAATCTTGACCAACCAAAATTGTTGATATTTTTTTGTTTCATGATATTCACTAGGATTATTGACAGCATTGTTGGTCATTGCCACGATTCACGACCTTTGACAAGCTTTGCAGGTGGTGCTAAATGCGCCTGGGTCACATGTTGGTCATTTGTGTTTCTTTCTGGCTCACGACAACATGATGAAATACTGGAAGTAAGAATTGTAAGTTCCGATGCGTTGGTCAACCCACAGCAATGAGGGCTACACTTCTAAAGGCCTAGTGTTGTCACTTGTTGGTGGCTCATGCCATCCAACAGAAACACATGCAATCTTAAACAAGCGTTCCTGTGGCATCTTTCAAAAGTTGGAGCAGTTTGAGCGCCGACTAGGTTATTGTTGCTCCTTATTCCCTCCTTTGACTCACAAACAAAGATCATAACCAACCCGAACTGCACTGAAATGAATTGAAGTGTGTAAACCCCCGTCATGGTAATTGCCGATTGTCGGTTCTGAACGTTTCACCATCATTATTTTGTCACAATCAGTGTGTCCTAATTGGACATTCGTAATCAATAATTGTAAGCCATTGATACTTATGATTTGTTGATCATGATGAAAAAATGCACCACTGTCCGACTTCTCATGACTTGCTTGTGGCTCCTTCCAAACTGAACCCGTCGCGATCTCGAGCCACTTCTGAGCACTGAGCGTTTCCAGAAGCCCAGGGGAAGTTTGGTGAAAGGTTGGTGAAGAGAAGTTTGGTCTCAAAGAGATGTTTGTCTATGAGCCACCGCACTTGGCATCCTTGAAACGACGCAAGACTTTTATAGAAATGATTTGACATTGCACGGGGTTCAAGTTGCCATGGTGGGATCGCTGGCCACAGCAAATAAGACCATGCATGTGCTGCATGCATGAGCCACATGCATTGCTCAAGGCTAAGGACGGGTTTCTATTTCAGGTTGGGCTAATAATGAGCTCTTCGTGATGGGTACCTGCAAAGATGATTACAGGGAGGCAATGATGGGCACACTCCAAGAATTGCAATTTGCGCAACCATGACGAAAATATTATAAGATATTCATATGATTTCTTGCGTTTTAATGCTGAACTCATTCATGCGTATGCACACACACACACACTTATGCATTCGCAAGTGTGTACGTTCACAGTGCACCAGCTTGTTGGTAATTTGACAAGCTTGATCAAAGGGGATGGCCACGTTAAATACCACCGCCGCTTTCGACCACAGATGTTTGCCTCATAAGTTCGATCTACCTATGATCAGGCTCACCCATTGCTTATTCATCATGATGGTACCCCTCAAGGTAGTGGGGCGTGTATGTCACCACAGTGCCAAATCCAAACGGAAGTATGACATAAAGATGGAAGCCATGGGCTGCCAGGTACGGGTCAGCTACTATTTTCCGAATGTTCAGCCTCCATTGATTCGCTAGTGGTTTGATAGTTGGTGTAATGATCACGCATGGTTACCGTCATGTTAATGCCGCCAATCATCACATTAGAAGGGGCTACTCAACCCTAGTTAAGCATTTGTAAGCATTTTTGCTGATCGGTGGCATTTTTGCCAATGAGCATAGTGGTTTCTTCTGCGGCTCTGAGTCAAGCGACTGGAGGTTGGGGCAACTGCCGGCTGAACAGGAAACGCTCTGCCATTGATGGCTGGGCAGTGCCAGCAGAGTATGGCTGGATAAAGGTTTAGTACCAAAAATAACCATCAGGAACAGGTGTAGCGGTCAACAATTCTATAGCTACAATAACCATCATGATTGTAACATGTATAGAATGCAGGGCGGCTGATTGTCAATATTGGACGCACAATGATTAAAGTGAGGAGTGGAACTAACGCCTAGCTGTTGATTGGATTCAGTGGAGGCTGTCAGAACCCGTGATGGTAGCACCTACCAGCCAACCTGAAAGTTTATTCTATTGCAAGAATCGCCTTGATTGACTGTTGCAGGGTACTTCGTTTCTTGCTAAGAAATAGGAAGCTGAGATCATTGGCATCATCATCCAAGAACAGCTAGATTCCAACTAGGCAACCAGTTCAGCCAGGGATGACGCCGGCCGAAGATGAGTTGACGCTGGTCATGTGGAAATTTGGCGTGCAAAAAAAGGTAATTCTGTGACCGCAAAGCTCCTCCAGGGAAGCGGTTTGTGAAGTAGCTGCTCTCCACTTCCATTAGAGTGTTGGTTGTTTGGTGCATATGTATCCGACCGTATCCATGTCAATTAATCTGCATGTTTGTCAGCATCAGCGGGCATGAACGAATGCTGTGTTAGTGAAGCATCTCCTCACAAAGATTGCGCGAACATGATAGCTGCTGTTGCCTATATGACATGTAACATTTTTAAGGATGGGGTGGAGTGGGGTGGCGTCAGTCTTGTCGTTGTCTTGTTGCTGCTCTGCCGGATGAGAATATGGCTTTGGTCGCAAGTGAGTGGTCGGTTATTCTTGACTAACCTTTTGTCCTGCTAGGAACCCAGCACCAAAGGCAATGGTAGCCCTGTAAGCTTTATGCATACTGGGGGCTAGGCGGGATAATCGGAGAAGGAACTCGCAGTTGGTCGCTAGGTGATAAGCGGTATGATCCCCGTAGGCTTTCACGGACCTCTTTCTTTGGCAACGTAGTGCCCTTTGGGAAGTTCGCTTCACGGCCTGCCATTGATCGAGAGCGCCCACCATAGCCGTCCGTGTCTGTCCGAAAGGGTGAACGTGATTAAGTCCTAGGGCGAGTGGGCTTGTTCTTTCTTCTCGGGGTAATCGTCCCTCACTCTCTGCAGCCAAGCCCTCTATTCTCATCCACGGTTGTTGCTGGCTGTGTTTGCTTGCTTGCCTGCGCGTGTCCTTGTCCGTCTTTCGCGTGTTGTTGGTTGTTGTTGCGTTGGTGGGTTGGTGGGTTGGTTGGTTTGTTTGTTTGTCTGTTGGTTCGTTGGTTTGTTGGTGTTCTTTGGTAGGTATGTTGTTTTGATGGTTTGTTGGTTGGTTTGTTGGTTGGTTGTTGGTTGGTTGTTGGTTGTTGTTGGTTGTTGTTGGTTGTTGTTTGTTGTTTGCTGTTTGTTCTTTGTTCTTTGTTCTTTGTTCTTTGTTGTTTGTTCTTTGTTCTTTGTTTGTTGTTTGTTGTTTGTCGTTTGTCGTTTGTTGTTTGTTGTTTGTTGTTTGTTGTTCGTTGTTTGTTTTTCCTTGTTCGTTGTTCGTTGTTTGTTGTTTGTTGTTTGTTGTTTGTTGTTGGTTGTTGTTGTTGTTGTTGTTGTTGTTGTTGTTTGTTGTTTGTTGTTTGTTGTTTGTTGTTCGTTGTTTGTTTTTCCTTGTTCGTTGTTCGTTGTTTGTTGTTTGTTGTTTGTTGTTTGTTGT
>VSDK01019126.1:115042-186030 GCA_009767595.1 Symbiodinium kawagutii | reverse complement strand
TTTGTCATAGCTTATAACTTGACTTACAACTGAGGGGCCCACATTGTGCCGGAACTACGTGGTGTTACCCAGCCTAAGGGAAAGCTGCCAGCGCCCAGATTGCATCACACCCGACACACGTCCTGCGACGCACTGGCGCACATGAAGCACTAGTGATCCCCCCGTAGTCACTGAGTTTGATCGGAATATTGTGGTTTCATGTGGTTTCTCAAAATCAGCCCCAAAATCATGCAATACCAATCATGTTTGGTACTAGACCAATATATGAACCAACCATTTTTGGGTTCCCAACCATGAAGAAACTGCTGGTTTCCCTGTTGGGAATGGCCGTGAGCAGCTGGAGCCCGAAAAAATGCGCTTGGTTCGGAACCATGGTTGTGATGCTGGTTTCCCGATTAAAATTGGTTCTGAGCAGCTGCATGGTGATGGTAGGCACCACCATGGCGAACGTGCGCTGAGGAGAAGCACTCAGTTGCAAGAGGCCAAGCAGGTGGCGCATCCAGGGGCGTGCGGACTGGTTGAGCGGATCCGCGATCCGTGGTGACACCACCGACAGGGTGGTTGACCCAGTTCTTGGACTCGGGTAAGGGCTTCTGGTAAGGGCTTTATAGCGGCGAATGATGGTCTAGTTGGTGGTTTTGAACATTTCTTGTATTTTCCTCAATGTTTTTCAGGTTGAAACCACCGACCAGTCGTTGATAGCATCTTATCATTGCTATCAACTGATTGTTCGAAATGGTCTACGATCTACGGCTTACTCCTTGCGACCAGGCTTCACACCTACTTCCGATCACTGGGATGCAGCATCAAACGGGGGATTCGAGTCAATATCGAGCATGTCCAAAAATTGGCAGATCAGCATCCTTCGTGAAGTGATCTATATTGGCATATTGGTCAATAGCCAACCTTCGGATAGCAAGAAGGCATAAGCCAGCGGGGATCAATGATATTTTTAGTAGTCAAATGGTAATAGTGGATCATAAGCTGGCTCATGGCAAATCATCACCCTCACGATCAAATACTCGCAGACAAGTATGCACCACTTTCAGCATTATAGAAATTGTTATTGTATAGATATTGATTTCATGGTATACGCATTAGTTGGCCAGCATGCAAACGTCACCATGACTCTCCAGTGGGTCGAGCCACGCAATCGGTAGGTCAACACCAGTGCTCAATTTAACTTGAAATCATTGGTGTCTCAATTGTTTGTTTTCCGAATTGATGGTTTCCCACACTTCCCAGATTATTGACTTCGCAAGAGAATGTTGTTGTTGCTCTCCCATATTATGTTTGCGAACTCCATATTAGACCCCTTCGGCACGTTGCCTCAACCGAAATGCTCCTTGCCGGCAAATCCATACTGGCAAAGAAATCGCGTCCATGAACATGATGCCAGAAGACATTTTCATTGCGTACATCAAACCCTACAATTTTGTTGCTTGTCCAACATGTCGGATAATCTTTAGAATCCTACAAAAACAAGCCCCCAAAACCAGCAGCTTCAGATATCATTGAGTTCATCATTTACCACTATTTCTCTATTCTTGGTGGCTATTATTCCCCACTAGTTGGTTGCTTAATATTGACCCATAGCCATTTCATGTCGGTATGTCACTACTAATGTTGGTTATTATCCCCTATTATTAACCATTAACCAACAAAATCGGTAACCAGCTATTACCTAGTTAACAATTACCTAGTTGGGTACTATCCCCAACAATTTTTATTGGTTTGTTATTAACCATGAACCGGCTAGTTAACCATTAATTCAACAAATCTCATGGCCAGAGCTAGGGATATCTCCAGCTAGTTAACCATTAATTAGCTAGTTAGCCATTTGATGTTGGTATGTCACTACTATTGTTGATTATTATCCCCTAATATGCCTAAGATTAACCCTTAACCAGCTAGTTATCCATTACTGAACAAATCTCCCAACACGGTCATATTGCTTGTCCCTTCCAACCATCCGTCGGTACATCCTCGGTGGCATCAAACTCCAGTCGCGCCACAGACCAGGTGCCAGACGATGCAACTTGGATGCAGCAGTAACTCCGGTGTTTTTAGCTGACAGATGATGGTTAATAAGCTTAACAATTGGTAGGTAAGATACCTGAAATGGTGAAGATTATAGTGGATCATACATGGATAGAATTTGATTTGTAATTATTGGTAATTATGATAGGTAAATAGGCAAGATACTTTGCGAATTGATGCAGAATCATGGGGGATAAGAACCAACAATGCTAGGGAATAGGTTAACAACTGGTAGCTAAAACACAGCCAAGATAGCTTCAGTGGGTTTGTCAAAAAGTGGCGTACCTCCTATAGCTGGCTGGTTTCCTTGCTATTATTGGATGGTTAGTAGGTACCACCAAATGTTGAATCTTGATTGGTTCTTAAATGCTGTTGATGGTAAACAGGTAGGGGGGAGCAGTAGAAGCCATGAAATGGCACTCTATCAGCCTCACGTTCCACGCCCGTGAGGAAACTGAAATTTCAGCACGATGTTCCAGAGAGACTTTTTTTTGTCTCAGAAACAACAACTACAACCAAATCAATGTTGAGGAAAACAAAACAAAGCTCCATGTATTTTCCTGTCCAAATTCAATGTGAGTTGTTGTTCTCTCTGCTGCCAGCAAATCTGTTGTCATCTTAAAGAGATACTCTTGCCAGGCCTGACCTTTGCCGCAGCCTATGCGAGTATTGCAAACCACATCACTCTAGGTGTTGGTCAGTACCTGGGTTGACTATTGGTTCATTGATGTTCATGATCAAAATGGTTAAAAACCAACACATTGTTGATAGATCATTAAGAACAAGGGAAAATCACCAACAACCAAAAGAATATCCAACAGGTTGTGAGGCCAGCCAGCAACCACAAACAATATCCACAAGGCCAAATCCCCAGCCAACCACCATAAGTAGTTACGAAACCACAGCTCGCACCCATCACTCTCTTGCGAGGTTGCGAGGCCACTTGTATCGCCACTTCTCAGAATGGCCAGGACCCAGAAACATGAAGCGGCCCCCGAGTTCTGTTTTCGCGTATCACCACGCGCTATCACCGGTTGGCTTGGCAAGTGACACAGGTATTCACCCACCAACATGACCATCACTTTCAACCCATTACCATTTGGCAAACCCAACTGGTTGAAAGTCCACCATTTATAGCGGTTTACCACGGTTTACCTGCAGAAATGGCTGATTTCTGGCAGGTTAGGAACTACCAGAGAGAAGCTGAAACACCAAAACCTGCTAAGCATCACAGATTTGCAGCACGTTGCACGTGGGGCGTGCTGAGGATCCACCTCCGCCACCGCCCTGTGAAGTGGGGAAACTCGGAAAGCTGTGACCATGTCGCGGCTGATTATTGGGATATAGTTGGGGAGCAATCACAGCGGATCGTTGTTTGATAATGCAGAAAGATGATGAATTTTCTGTTCCCCATTGTCAACTAATGTTAGCTGGCTACAATGGTTAAGATATACTATTGTACAACACTGATTGATACTTTGATAATCTTTGATTGATACTATGATTCATACTTATAATAATGGTTAATACTACCATAAGTTATACCTATCATAAGTATAATTCTGCTTTGATACTATTGTTTGCTTGATAACCTACAATGGTTAATGATTTTGATAATGCTGGTCAATCATCGGGGAAAAAACCTCGCCCACCTTGCAGCGGGGTCATGGATCTCACCGTTTCGCAGCACCTTCCTAGCAGGTCATCCTCAGTTGTTGGTGCACCCAAGCGAATCAGCTCCCGAACCATGACTGGTTGGTGGTTTTGACTATGTTTTTTCCCCAGTATCTATTAATAAAAAAACGGATGCTTCAATGTGTCCTGGAATATATTGCTGCGTTGAATATTTTGAGAACTGATTGTGTTGGCAAAGCTCCATCACAACAAAGGCAGGCTGCATGTGGTGTCACAGATTTTGGTGCTTTGGCTCAACAAGACATCTCTCATGTTTCGTATGTTGATATCCCTGATCTTCCTTCGGAGCTGGCAATGTGTAATCTTCAAGGGGCTAATCTGGCCTTGTATCTGGTCCAATGGGCCCGTTCACTGCAATGGCCGGATGAGGAGCATCTTTCTGCACAACAGCGCTTGGGTGTGACATGGATGGAACTCCTTTTTAATTTTTATATCACGACTGGTCAGTTGCCTCCGGTTCGAGTTTCTGGCCATGCGGTTCAGTCAAAATATTTTCCATATCATTCTGATGAGTCAAAGAGTCTTATGCCTTCACGCCGAACCGTTTCCTCGATGTGTTTGGTTTTTCAAAATGCAGTCAAAGCCGTGGAGACGCTTTGTGGCCACAAATTCTGGGACCGACCCTCTAAACAGGGATCTGGAGTGTTGAAATTGGCAGGGTTTAATGGTGAAGCTGCTGGCATTCCTGTTCGTCCAGTTATGCGGGTGATTGATGAGACTGTTAAGGAGACGGTTTCGTATTTACAACTGTTGGGTGATTCAGGTGCGCTCAATCAACCCATTCCTGTGATGACGTATGAGCCTGTCATTTTTATTGATGCTGTGGAGGAACCAGATGCTGCAACGCGTTATAGAGCATGGAATCGTCGCACGAAGTATGGTCAGCTTTAATTCATTGAATTTGTTTGCTGCGTTTGTGCAGCTTTTTCGTTTGCTACTTCTCACTTTTCGCCTTTGCCTCGCCACCAGTGCCAGGGGCATAGACATTTGAGGACTCTCTCTCAAGCGCGTGGGTAGTATCTATTAATAAATGGTTGGTTGACTAATATTTTTCATAGAGGTTGAAACCACCAACCAGATGGCTATGGGCCCATCAATTTTTCATTACGAACTCGCTGACCATTCGGATCAATCAATCGCCATGTTAAATCGATTTGGGTGTTTTTCAAGTCATAGCGGACTCCCCAAATCATTCTTCATATTAATCATTCACAATAATAAACTAACCATTTTGGGGTGCCTTACTGTGAGAAACTCCCATCTTTGTTGATGACCAATATTAGTGATCATTGATGATCATTGATCAATGTTTGTAATCAATATGAGTGTCATTCTTATCAACCAATCATCATGAACCAAACAATGGACAAATCTCGATGATCATTCATCCCTGATGCTCCAGTCATAGCTTCTGAAGTGTCAGGGTGACCCTAAAAAATATCCACCCCAAGGTCTCACAAGGTATGCTGGGGCATAGTCCCAGGGCACCGCTGGTCGCCTGGAGAGGCTACCAAGGATCTCCCTTGATCAACCCAAGACCTGGGAAGGTCAACAGTGCTGTTGGTTTCTATGGAACTGGGAGATCCAGCTGGTCCATCCGATGTTGGATGGTGAATCGATTTCGCGGCGGGAGGTTCTATCAGGAGTTCCTCATGAAATCAGATGCGGCTGGTTGATTTGAATCCCCTCCTGGCTATAGATTTGATCAAATAGATCCACTGTCATGTTGAGCTGATCATAGTTGATCAATTGCTGTCATTGTCTGAGTCATGGTTATTATGGTTGATACTGATAGTAAACTCACAAAGAAATCCAGCAATTCAATGTCGAGCTTGTCGCGGGTGTAAGGTGCGCGGGTAGAGGCTGGCAGCCACTCATGATCATTTGCCTGCGTTTTTTCTCCAGCTCGTAGTCTGCCTGATTAACAAAGGAACTTATCATCGGTTTTGTGAACCCAAGAAAAATGCTTGGATATGGCTTAGTTTCTCCAGTGTTGATCATTGATTGATATTGGTATTATCTTTCGATCAACATCAATCAACATCAATTAATCAACCATGATCAAACCATCGCTATTAGATATCATTAGCCATCGCTTAATCAGCAATCAACCATCAAATAAAGCATCACTGCAAGCAATCTTGCACACTAAAAAACCATTGATTACTCGTCCACAGATCATCAATCAACCATAAAAAACTGCTCTATATCTGAAAATATCGCAACCACCCATCAATCAACCAGCAAATCTACCATACATTTATCAATCAAAATTGGTAGTTACGCTAGTCAACCCTAGTCATCAACCAACTCTGCTCACCTTCCGGGGCTTGTAGCTACGCTGCGCCACGCTGCGCCACGCCTCCCGCAACGGGTCATGGAGTCGGAAGCGAAGGAAGAGGAGGAGCTGGCCATTGGGAATTGCTGACGGATCCTGGTGCCTGCAGCTGTGTACCCCCCAAGTCATTGGCAGTTTCCCTGGTACGAATGATGATCATTGGCTGGTGGTTTCAAACATGTTTTATTTTCCTTAGTAATTATCATCAAATGGTTTGTTGATTAATATCTTTCATGGAGGTTGAAACCACCAGCCAGATGATCATTGGTTGGTGTTTGCCTGGTACTGCTGATCAGCCAATGGGTTGGATAAGGGGTCCATTTACGGACAAACTTGTGCTGATATAATATGTTGGGTGATGTTTGTTTATCAGGAGGGATTGGTGGTGAAGAGTTCGTGTTGGTTGATCTATTTATATAGTGGTGATGATAGATTAAACCTACTGACCATGATCTTGACTACATTAATGATAGAATATCCTACCATTCCGGTGACCTTTACCAGAGGTTACCATCTTCCAGTGTCCCTAGTTACCTACAACAACGAGGTACCTAGCAGCGTAGGAAACGTGTGAGCTGGAAATGGGGTTGAGGATGATTAAGAGCTGTTGGTTAGGTCATGTTGGTGACTGTTGGTCGAAATTGTTGTGTATAACTATTTTTTTGGGAACCGCACTGATGAAGTTGATGTTGATGGTGGAGTAAAGTGCTCCCACTGAAGATCCATGAGTCGAGGAAGTACTTTTCAGAAATTGGATTTGCTGCACTCACACGGTCTATACTTTTTGACATACTAATTGCACATCAAAGGCCAATCCAATCTCATGATATCAACACCAACAATGTCAACCATATAGGTAGTTTAGTTGAGATCACAATCATTTTTTGATCAAATGGTTGACTACGGTGCGTGGTTTAATCGCTTCACCAAGCAACGTCCATCGCCAGGTTTCGTCGCTTTTGTCCTATCCTCGTTGCAGTCGTTGTGAATCCATGATTTGGTGATCGGCTTCGCCCCCATTGCCATTGATCATTAGTCGTGCGTAGTCGTGGTTGATTTTTGCAAAGAATGACTCATCATGCTTAACAATACTGGATACTTGAATGCTTTATTTTGGATAATCTTTGATGATGAATGATGGCTAGTAGTCAAAAATGGTGAATTAAGAATGAACATTGACCCACCCATCACCGGCTGTTGACATCCCAGAGTTTCACCATGGATGACCCATCCATCACAAGCCAACCACTGGCACCAACTGGCAACCAGCAAGTGCTCCATGGCTGAAACCAGCATGGAACCGCGAGGCCTGGTCACCTCACGATAGCTGGTGTACATGGTCGATGGGCATGGTATCATGATGGTTGATGTTGGTTAATGGTGGGTAATGGTGTTGCTATTAAAGGTGGTTAATGATGGTCAATGGTACAACTGGCATATTGATATACAGTTAATGATGGTGATAAAGTCATTGGCATATAAGTGTAATGATGGTGAACGGTCTCAATGGCAGAACTGCTATAGGCCTTTGCAAAGCATCATTGACCATCATTGACCATCATCAACCATTAGCCATCATTAACCTTCATCAAACATCATTTGACATCATTGACCACAGTGATCTTTGGCAACTTCTGCCGGCCCACCAGCATCGCTTGGGGTGCTAGTGCTGCGTTTACCACCGCCAGGAGAGAGCGGTGGGTGACACCCCAGGGGGCTCCCGTGCTTCAAAATCCTTCAACCTACGAGATGTGAATCTTGGTTGTTGCGCTCTGGGAGAGGCACCCTGACATCAAGGACATTAGTTGTAGCTATGATTGTTGGGGTTAATAATTGTGATCAGTAGTGGTTAATAATAGTGATAGTGGTTGATAATGGTCAATAGTGGTTAATCCCCTATTGTTAACCACTATTAGCCACTATTAACCATGATGAATCACTATTAACAATTCTGCTTTCCTTTGCTGATTCTCTCTGACACTTGCGATCTCATAATTTCTGCTTCTGGCTATGTTTGTAGTTCCTTTCGGTGGCGCAGCCGCCGGTGGTGTGGGTCCGGCAGGAGCTGTTGGGGCACCTGCTCCTGCAAACCCAGTCACAGCTGCCGAGATTTCTGCGGCTGTTTGGTGATTTGCCAGCGCTTCCGGGTGCTGACCCGACAGGGTTAGTGGCTGCCTTTTCCCCCACACCGAGGGGGCTGTCCAATCCAGGACGAGCCAGGACTCATTGTGTAATCTGCCGCTTGCTCTGCCGGTGTACATTCCAGAGCGTCTCAAAGTCTTTGTGGTTAACGATAGGGGATTAACCACTATTGACCATTATCAACCACTATTATTAACCACTACTAATCACAGTTATTAACCCCAATATCAACCAAAGCCTCTGTATTAGTTGCTGGTGCTGGCAGTGGCCACGCCCATCCCACTGATTCGACCAGAGCGTACATCGCCAACAATCAGCCAGCACTGGGTGCTGCTGCCTAGGAGGCCGACTGGCGTAGTGCAGTTCTGCGCGCACTGGTCACAGCAGATGGAGACGCCAGCGTACTCCTGCGGGCGACTTATGGAAAGCTGGAGCTGCCAGACATCACCTGGGAATCGTTTCCAAAAATCAGCTTCGTGAGGTGCTTGACATTGTTTCTTGGGCTCGCACCTCCATTGGTCAGGTCCAGGAACCTTGAAGACGCATTCAATGCCTTTGGTCTACAGACTGTCAGTGATCCCGATTACACCAATCTTGGTGCCTCGTTGACACAGATGGTGGCCTCAGGTTTCGTGCTGGCATCGGAAAAGATGCGCGTGTTCCTGCTACCACGGTGCGACGATCTTCCTCAAACATGGAGGAGCTCAGGTCCATGATGAAGATGAATCCTCAGACCGCTTGGGTTTTTTCAGGCGCGTGGCAGATTTGATCGAGGACCCATCAATCATGTCAGCCAGGACTCAGAATGAGTTCAGGAGGAAATCAAAGAAGGCAACCATCATCGCCTCTCTCATGCTTGGTGTGACAAGCCCAGGTGCATTGATCAGCCTGTATATGCCTGAGGCGAATGTCGTAGTAGTACCATACCGGTGCCTGTGATATATTGTTTGATTTGTATTTGATTGGTGTTTGCTTTCATGTTTTTCACTGCATTTAATTGTCCGTTTTTGCTGAGATACACAGTGCTTGGAGGTCACAGCCGTAAGTTTCACTTGGTTTGGAATGAGTGGAGCACATTCTCTCTGAGTATGTTTGAATCTGTATTCACACTCCAGGAGAATTTAATCCCATTGGTGAGGACCGCAGACAATCTGTCCCTGCAGCTGCTGGGGGCAGAGGACGGCACTGGGGCAACCACTATTAACCATGATAAACCACCTACAAGGTGGGGCCCCAAGAAGCAGTTGGAGCTGGTTAATGAGGTGGTTCTAGGGGATACTAAGCAATTGTGTTAGCAAATTGGTTTGTAAATTGGGTAACTACCCGTAATGGTAGACAGAGCTATGGTTATATGGCTAACCAACTTATGACTAGGGGCCCGCACCTTGTATAGACAGTAATTATAATAGCATCTTCAACTACCATTGACAAGATAGAAATAATTGCAAAGCATCATGAACGATTAGAATTCATTTGTTAACCAGTATTGCCTTTCCGTCCACCAGTTTCCTTACCTTACAGAAACCTGCCCCACCCATCACTATTCATCGTTATGTATTCATGCCCATGATGAATATCAGTACATACCGTAACACTCATGATAGGACCCATCATTAATGACTGAGTCTGGCTGGTGGTTGAGAGGGGGCAGTTCGGAACCAGGGGTAGATCCCTTGAAAGGGGGAGCGGTTTGGAGCTACCGGGAGTGGTGTCACCAAATGGTAGTTAATGAGGCACTAGCAACTACCCATCGCAAACTGTCAGTAGACCTCATGATCCGTCATCAAGTACCGGTAATAATCATGTTGAGCGTCATCAAGAAACATCAGTCCTCACTGCTGATTGTCAATGCGCAACAACCCACCATTACGAACCGCCCATAATTGGACCATAACCAACCGTAGCCAACATAATAACCAACAACCTACTATTACAACAATCCATAACCAGGACCATAATCCACCATCATTTGCCAACACCAATCATCGCTGCTAGAATGGTGTTGATTCTTTGACTGGCCGGGTTCAGTTCTTTCCAATCATATCATGGTCATCAATCAGATAATATGGTGCTAGTCATGAAACAACAAGCATTCAAATCATCCCATAGTCAGGGGTGATCAGCATGATTGGCGCTGCTTGGTTAGTTGGTTGGTGGGTTGGTTGGTTGGTAGGTTGGTTGGTTGGTGGGTTGGTTGGTAGGTAGGTTGGTTAACGGTTAAAGCTATCCCAAAACCAGATGCAACATTCCAAGTGGGTCCGTTGCCCCAAGTCGTGTCAAGAAATGGCCCCCCCGGGTGGCCCCGGCCCCCTGAAACTACCAGCTTTTCTCTCCGAGGAACACGGTGGAAACTTATTTTCCAGGAAATCTGCAGAGATTGAATACCCGAGCACGACCCTGGGCTGAGCCGGCTGATGATGTTGTAGCTGTTGTTGGCATGATGAAGTCATTTTTGAACTCATGTTTGAATGATGATTCAGAGTTACTTGGATGTAATCATGGTTTATCATTGTTAGTTGACGGCGACTAATGGTTATTGTATGGCTAGCCAATGGTCAACGTTTGCGTGGCACTGCAGCTCATTGTTCCAAATAAATGGCTTATCGATTTGTGTTTTTGCAAAGATTTGTTTTTCTTTGACAGAGGTCGGTAATTGAGATATCAATATCAATTGCGATATCATTGGCCGTTATTTGACAGAGATGAGTCATGACTTGAGATTGCTTAATTATTGATTATCATTGGGATATGAAATTACACCAATTGTAAGTTATTGTTTGCTGTATTTGTTTGGTCAATGACAAATTCAGTGATTTGCATGAGCTATGTGATCGCCAGGATATCACTAACTACAAATCCGGCTACAGGGGTATTTGGAAAGCCAGTTGGGTTGGTAGCCCCCAAGCATTTTAAATTCATGATCCGTTGAGGCTGAGGTGGCGCAAGCAGCACTCACAAACTAAAACTGGTTTATTCAGTTTGTTTGTTGGTGGTCAATATAAGCAATCGTAAGCAGCTATGGCTATAACCAACTAACAATGTTTCATCATGATGTTTTTTTGCTGGTTGAATGACGGTTCCATTGGGGTGTCCCCAGGTTTTTGCTAAGTAAACTGAGTTCACTAGGGCAACTACCACTAGGGTACACCACCTGGGAATCATTGCCCTAGTGAGAGTTAGCTGCCCTGAGTGGTGGCAGTTGCCCACAGGTGAACTACCACCTATGGTTCGCTAGAATTCGCTAAAGTGAGACTCTACACCGCCCGGGATCCTTGGAGTCCCGCTCTCCAGTGCTCATTGGCGAGCCATGGGCACATTAAAGATTTGTATCCCTGATGATCAGCCTATGGCAACCATTGACCGAACCATCACTAGATGATATTGAACTATTAGTACAGCCGTTGTTGACCCTTATCACTTGATGAATCTAGATTAAGCATATTAACCGTATTGACCTATCAACTACTATTATCTATATCATATCATTAATTGTCAACTATTATTGACCCTTATCATTACCCACTATTATTATCAACTGTCGGCAGCCCTTCTCATAAACACCGTTAAACACCTATTATTCTCAGGACCCTTATCAACCACCAAAATCATGTCGTTGCTTCCTGCGTTGCGCCTGAGGAACTTCAGTGACTTTAACGGGGCGTGAAGATCGCTTTTCGGTGCTTTCGGTCTCTCCTGCCGACAACAAGCACCAAACGCAACACAGTGGCTTTGGCTGGTCAGATGGGTAGTGAACAGTGCTGAATTGTAGTGGTGAATAGCAATGGTTGGTTCAGAGTGGTGAATTGTAGTGGTTAGGCAGTGATGGTTGGTTCAGGGTGGTGAAAATGGGTGATTAATACTGTTGAATAGTAGTGATCAATCATGGTGAGTTAGTGCATGCTTACAAGGGTTTAATAGAGATTCATCGTGATTGAGAATAAATGCTCAACATCTGCTGGCTGGTTGACAAACATATTCTTCATAGGGATGGTTCAACCATGCCACCAACCAGCTATTTCAAACGTCATCATTGACTATCATCAAACACAATCTAATCATAATGAACTATGCTTAATCAATATCAGCCAATGTGATTTAAACCACATCTCTCAGAAACATCTATTTATAAGAGAGGTGACAAACACCGCTCTGAGTGAGATGTTGATGGACGACCAACAGCATCAGAAGACGTTAGGAGCTTCGCTGTTCCAAGATCAACTGGCCCATCCTGTCGCTCAGGTGGGCAAGATACGGTGCCTCCTTTGTTGGTCGCATCTTGGCTGCAGGCGGGGGTCTCTCTAAGCCCTGGCAGTAGCATTTTTTGCTTCAAGGAAATTTTGGGGTACCAAAATCATCATTCACGATCATTAAACACCACTAGCCTTTGGTAACTGCGACTACCAAAATGAACGCCAGTCTCAACCACCAATCAATACCATTGACGGACGTATACCGATCTGAAGCGAAAAAATGTGAACACTAGGGCGATTGTTCATATGGGTAATACTTATACTCTGGTAAACCAACCCGGAAGTGGAACATCTAGTATCATTCTCGTCGGTTTTCATGGTTTTTCCTTTGGTAAATCGCCATGTTTTGAGCTTCCTTAGGTGCGTTTCACAGAGGCTACTGGATCACCCTTCCCAAGGCATTTCCCTACCGGGCTGTTGATCTTGCCAGTTGGTGGTAGCTCCTTCCAAGCTGGAGCCACCTAATTAGTTACATTCATGCTGGTTCAGACCGGCCATTGAACAACTGGTTAACTGTAGTTGGGCCTGGATCTTTGGATGATATTTCATTCCTTGCCACAAAACACGCCACAGTATTGGCTAGTTGCTGCCCAGTGTGGTACTTCAAACGTCCAGGTCACTTGCGATGTCTTGTTGTAGGTCAGTTCACCTGGGACCCCTGGCCGTTGACCCCAGACATGGCCAGTCACTGGTCAACCTGTTGCTGTTCACAACTGCCCTGGGCTGTTGGTGGGTTGAGCCCTTGACCCAACTTGCCATGTTTGGGTAAGCTCCCCCCATAGTTGGCATCCAAACTGTTCACAGTGTTTGCAGCCTTGCCAGCTTGGATGATATGGGTATCATGAACTTCAATATTCACCAGATGATTGACCATGAATATATACTGGCTGGTGGTTTGAAACAGTTTTTATTTTCCCTCGTAATTGCTAACAAGTGGTTGGTTCACTGATATTTTTCATAGGGCTTGAAACCACCCACCAGAGATCAAGGCCCGTTGGACTACAAGCACACCAGAATGGGTAGGAGAACGACCGGTGAGGTTCTTGGGAATGGAAGTGGTGAAGAGATGCATCTCCGAAGGAGGAAGAGAAAGATGGCATCTCTCTCAAGAAGCATACACGAAAGACCTCCTTGCCAAGGAGGAGAAGCTGAAGCTGAGGAAGGTCCCTATCACTCCGGATTTGAGTGCAACCCCAGAAGAGGAAGAGAACAGATCCCCTGAGGATATCAAGAATGGTCAGAAATAGGTAGGTGAGCTGCTCTGGCTGGTCACTCGGACCAGGCCAGACTTGATGTACTCTGTCAGTCGCATGGGCTCAGAAGCCACCAAGGCACCTGCATGTGTTCAGAAAGTCTCCGAACAAGTCAAAGGATACCTGACTGAGGAAGAAGGGCTGAACTTTGATGTGCAGCATGACGAGCCTTGGGTGCTCAACGCATACGCAGATCATATGCCACAAAGGGTGAGGAAAGCCATGGAGCGTTCATCATTCAGATTTGTGGCTGTCCAGTGTTCTGGAGGTTGGGCAGACAGCCATACACCACGTTAGCCACAGCAGAATCAGAGATGGTAGAGGCTGTGGAATGCATGGTAGTAGGTGAGTCGGTGGTGGAAATCCTGGAAGAAATTGTTGGACCAGTACTTCGTCGAGCCTGGTCTGACAACCAGGCTGCAGTCACCATTTTGACCACTGATGGTGGCAACTGGCGAACCAGACACTTGAAGATTCGTGCATCAGCAGCACGACTGGCCATTTCGAGAGGAGATTGGTCTATGAACCAACGGATGATAGCAGACATAGGAACGAAGGCTCTTACAGAAAATCATTCACCAGCGGTTCATGATAATTTGAAGAACAAATATTACGACTTGGTGTTGATATTGCTACTCGATATAGAGATCAATATTTAGTTACCATCACTTTTAATGTAGTTCTTCCTTTGCACCAGAGATAGTAACTCAGAGAATTACATCGGTGCTACATTCAGATATTAGTTACTATCCAGCTATCATATGGGTGGTTCTCAAAATAGGTGTACCCCCAAATCATCTACTTATAAACTATTTATAGTCAAAAAACCAATCGATTGTGGGAATCCCTATGGCTTGAGAAACCACCATATAGTAGTTGTTTAGCCATTCTGGTTGGTTATAATTCCCTGGGATTGACCATTGTAAGCCTCTATAAAGCCACCATTCTTAGGGTACCCCAAGCTTATTAAGCAACCACCATATGTCTTAATGGCTGATAGCGAAACAACCAAACCAACCAACCGTCGCTAGGATACAGCAGCTATTAGAGAGAATGGTCGCGTCTTCGACCTGTTCCCTGGATCGAGTTTTCTCGAAGATCGAAGCCAAAGACTAGGGCCAACCATCGTTAAACATGACTAGCCATTGGTTTGGCACCATGATTTTTCATTACGGACTATTACTAATGGTGGTAAAACTATTACAAATGGCTAATCATTACTGTTATTAATGGCCATGCAACTAGTAATTGGCCATTACCAAGTCTCACTAAGCACTAACCAGTGGATACAAACTGCAAGCCTTGTTTGACCACCCGAATATTGTTGGACTATAGACTTAATCACACATTCACCAATGTTACAAGGTGGCCCATCTGGTTACAAGTTGACTAATAAGCCATCTACAAAGCAAGTTATATCAACTATACCTGGTAGTTACCCTATAGTTATAAGCCAACTTAGCTAAGGTTTAGGGGCGCCCACCAATGTTAAGGAACCATCATCAACCCCTACTAAACCACCATCGGACCAGCCTCGACCAAGGCCTTCGTTTGTTTCATCGCTGCATTTCTTGGCTTCGCCGTAGCTGGCATCTTGGATCGCTGGCGTGCGGCCGCCATCCTTCCAACGGCCATGGCTTTGAAGGGACCGTGAGTTGTGACCCCAACTAGCAGTTGTAGGGGGTGAATATGGTGGTGATAAATGGTGGTTAGGTGGTTTAGGTGGTGGTTTTCAGCTCTGAATGGGTAGTTATAGGTGGTGAATCAAATATTTTAGCTTTAGCTCATGCCTGGGTGAACTACCGGGCAAATGGTCCATAGAATTAGCTTGTTAACTTGCGAATGTAATCCACCTTATGAGGTTTGGAGGCCCCAATCTTGTCAGGACTTGTCAGGATGGTGGTGATCCCTTCCAAGGTTGTAGCACGATCCCACGATGTTTTTCTTGTTCTTGTTGTCGTTACTATTATCATTATATAATTGTTGTTGTTGATGGTTACTTCTCTTCTTTGTTTGCTGTTAACTAATCATGCTTCGTGTTCCTCTTCTTGATCATCTCGTTTTTCTGACACGTTGCTGTGGCATTCTGTCGGTCCCGTTGTCCGGATGAAGTTCAGCCCCAAGGACTGCATGACATGATCAAGCATCTTGGCTCGCAGCGGTGGCGCTCCAGGGTAGGGTTGGCCACTGATGGTTTGTGAGGGGATGTATACACGTACATCAGACAGAACTATTTGGGATGTTTCAAAATCAGAACAGTCTCAACAGGAAAGGCTGCATAGCAAATGATTTCTCCATGTGTTACCAATCATTTGAGACTTTTCATGACGAACAAGGCGTGTCCAAAAGAAATGGTGGTGGGAACTGTTTGAGGGATAGGTGCACCACACCCTATAAGCTGCATTCTCCATTTGATCAGCCACCCCCTAGCTACAAGTTTTATCGAGCCACCTTACTCTCATTATATCTACCATTATTGGTTGGTACCCTATTTATATTCCAGTTTAGTTTGATTTGGGGGCGCAACGTTCCAAGAACAACATTGCCGCATGAGGAAACAACATGTTGTTTGATAACTGCTGTTGATGAACATCCTGACATTGTTTCACATTGAAGCCTTGGCCAAGTTGCTGGTGTATAGCTTCATGGCTTGGATCTTCAGACTGATCACTTTTAATATCATACAGTATCCTAACGATATGTGTGTTTATTCATTCAATGTAGGATCACCATTCATGGACACATCACCAGTATGGATCTCCAGTACTGATTACTTTTATTCATCATGGCTTCAACACCGTCAATGACTACTAGCCATTGCCGGGATGAACTGGGCGCGCGATTGAGTGACAGTTGTCCTCTTTGGAGGTGTCCGTAATGGTCCGCTGTATTGACACAGCCAAGAATATAAATATATAAGCATTGCTTAACGGCCATGATTGAGAGGGACAAAGAATCGTAGGGATAGCAATAAATCCTTGGCTTTTGGAGCATGTACACTGTACAATGTACAGTTGCGTGATGCGTGTCCCATAAAAGTTGGTAGCCTTAGTGTTTACGAACATGAGGCAATCAGCGGTTTGTGGTACTGAGTCAAACCCTGATTGTACCCTACTTTCCCCCTTACCCTTGGCCCCCTCCTAGCTGGTCACCTATCATACTCCTTTTGGACGATACCACATGGGTGATTTTTTGGCGTTGGAACTGCGATATAAAAACATATTGAGCAGCCCTATCAAGTGATTTGCACTCTGGTGATCTAACATGGCAATGGAAAATCACCATTTCCAATAGGTGAGTAATCTACAAATGGCAAATTTTCCATTGCTATGTTAGATCATCAGAGGGTAACCTGTATAATCATGTTAGAGACAGTTGCTAATCCCCTCGTAGATGCTGTGCCGTGCTTATGTAGGTTTGCGAAGCGATGCCGTGCCGTGCGAAGCGAGTCATTTTCGGGAGGCGTCCAAGGTGGAAAGACCCAATGGATATTTCATGTCACGTTTTTCTGGGTCAATGGCAACCAGGTGGGGTGCCCTTCAGCTACCAGGCAAAGGGCAAATTAAAAATTAAAAACAACAACAAAATGAACTAAAACATTAATTTTTGATAGTTATGTTTTATACATTTTGATAGTTATGTTCATTTGATAGTTATGTTTTATGCATTTACAATCAAATAAACTAAAGCACAATTTTGTTATAATGGAGATTAAAACAAATGTAGAATGTTGTTATATGATTTAGTTGTTGTATAATCAAATGAATTAAACACAAGAACTAAATCAGATAACCACGATTAATGATC
The DNA here is from genome assembly GCA_009767595.1 of Symbiodinium kawagutii. Taxonomy (NCBI): domain Eukaryota; class Dinophyceae; order Suessiales; family Symbiodiniaceae; genus Symbiodinium; species Symbiodinium kawagutii. Next base: position 168,505 of record VSDK01019126.1, on the reverse strand, counting down.
ATTGACCATCCTCAACCATTAATAGTATTGATTAATTAAATACATGGCTGACAACACCTGGCTTGTTAAGGTGGCTTGACCACTTGTCATCCTCAACCATTACAGTAAACCACCTGTTAAAGGGCTGACAAGCCACCTTATAACCTTGAAATATCTCCAGAAATCCAGGGGGTAGAAGGTTTGGACCCACAAACAGATCGGGGGTTCTTATGATAGGGGCACCCCAAAGCTCGTTATTTTTTGCTATATGCAAATGGTCATATAGTCCAGGATCATTTAGGGGTCCCGGGGTCCCCTATTTTGAGAAACCCCCATATGTAAACCTCCTACAAGGTCGACGTGCTATCATCTCATGTCACGCAACACGGAGAGTCACGACATCAGACGCCGTTAGCTGAATACCGTTGTGCAAGCCAGGTATGTGGGTTGTCCATTGGGCATCAACGGCTGCAATAGTTTCTGCCCATTGCAATGCGGATGGGGGATGCTGGTGTCATGGGCCAAAACCATAAGAACAATTGGTGGCTGGCAAAAGATGATATGTCCATTCTCCGAGGACGACGATGATGACGATGATGATGATGATGATGATGATGGTGGTGGTGGTGATGATGATGATGACAATAATCATTCGGAATAGGGCGACTTCGAATTTGGAGCAGTCGGTAGACCAACAGCAGACCGCCATGCCCGGCAAATGGCTGATACAGCTGGGGACGATGGCCACAGGTGCAGTCGCATCATTGGGATATCAGTTGATTTATAAGTGCTTGAAAAAGACTTATGTGTCCCCTGATAAGTAGAAAATTATAGAAAACTGCAATTGTTTGATAGATTTTGCAGATTCTTGTTCAGCTGCTAGTGTGCTATTGGGATTTCACAGATTCCAGCTTGTTCATGATTGATTCCCTATGTCAGCAGTATCTACCATGTCAGATTCTCAGCTGATTGATTTGGCGCCAGTTGATCGGTGTGGGATGGTTTAGACATCTAGCACACTGCCTCGGAATGTCAGATCCTTACGGTTTCAACACATGTTTGATAGTGGAGGGTCGATCACAAGCTATTTCTGGATAGTGCAAGCGCCATATTTTTGCTAACAACCTTTAACATTTTTAGTAAGCATGCTGATGCACAATACTGGGTTATATTGTAAACACAATTGACCACCCATGTTGCTCTTACATCATGAACCACCGGTCAATGCACGTCGCTGTGGTTCCTTGTCCAACAGGATTTGACGGCTATTCCATGCAACCGTTGGTCAAAGTAGCCCTTTGTTTGTCAACTATGTATACATGATGTGTTTATTTGTTTGTATATTTTGTTTTCTATTTCACGGTTTGTTTGGCTCCCCAACAAAAATGACATTGTGTGTGTGTGTGTGTGTGGCGGTTGTGGTGCGTTTTTGTTTGAGTAAGCTTCCCTTTTTTCATGTGCGCTGGTCATTGTGGTGTGGCTTGAAAACGAGTATGCAGTACCACAGAAATTGGGGTTTCTCAAAATTGGGAACCCACAAAATCCTTGGTTTATTGCTGTAAACAATTAACATGTGATGAGAACTCAGGGTACCCCTATCGCTTGAGAAACATCCGTGTGTATCATTTCAGCAACGACCATCCTCAAGAAGAGGGTTAGCATCCGGTCGCACATTGGCTTCACCGGAGCCGGGAAAAGCGCCGTGATTCACCATGTCGACCATTCCACTGGTGAGGTGATCAACCGCGATAAAAATCATTTGGCGAGTTGGGCCATAAACCAACCAACAAAAGGGTAGGTGCACATCTCAAGAAACGCTACTTTGATCACTAAACACTAGCTGGATCATGTGACTTTTGCGAGTTTTTGCGCCACCGAGGTTTTTATGGCGAAGCCTTTGAACAGAAAGGCTACATTTTACCTCGAGCGCTTGAGGGATATGTGCCTGAAGATGTGATCTACATCGTGGTGGCCATGATTTCTTTGTTGATCATTGGCTTCTCAGATGCATTGGACCCGCAGGGGATGAGGATCTGGACCGGTTGTGTGGTAGCAGCCGTTGCAAAGCATAGGGAACTAGTTTGGGGGGTTTCTTAAAATAGGGGTACCCCAAAATTGTTGGTTTACCACGATAAATGCTTCGAAAAAGATGATTTGGGGATGCCCCCATTTTGAGAAACTCCCAATTGGATAAATTGGTTGATTCGCACACTACTGACCTGGATACTACTGAAGCACTATGGTTGTCAGGCACCACTATAGTTGAAAGCCACTACATTTACTCATGAACCCTGATCAGAAACCACATGGTAGCTAATAAACCTTCGTGAGCCACTAGTATCCACTGACACCTTTGGTGGCGACCATTGGCAACTTTCGGTTGCCATTGAATTTGGTCGCCACTTTTGTGGTCGGTTCGCTCAGTAGCGCCTGGATAGCTTGATGATTTCCATGGAGGGGTGCCTCTATTCAGCTACCGTTTGTGCATCACTAGGAATGACTCATATTCGATATGTGGCCGTGGGTCAATATTTACCATCCCAAAATGGGTAGATGAACCGAACATCCTAACAAAGACTAGTTTGGCTTCAGGGTATTGACCCACGGCCTTGTTGTTAAACTAACCTGCAAGTTTTACGATTTCTTGGTTGTAACCAACAGGTCTCACTAATTCTTCAAGAAGTCTCACTACTGGCGGGTGGTTTCAAACATTTTTTATTTTAACTAGTAGTTATCAACAAATGGCTGGTTGACCAATATTTTTCATAGGGGTGGTTCAACTACCAACCAGTTGGCCATTGTTGGTTGTTCTCACGACTCGCGAAGCGGCAACCATTGATGGCGATGGCTGTCGGTGAGTGGCAAGCGAGTTGGGGAGCCAGACCCAGCCCAGCTTGTAATGAGACCAATGATCACAAGCCACAGAAAATTCCAGAGGTCAGTGCTTCCAGGGATTTCTCAGGTGAAACATATCAGGGGTCGGTTGGATAAGAGTTGGCCTGGCCAAAAAGCTGGTCTCCTGTTGGGACTCTGGAAAGCAACTGGTTGTGTCAAGCCGCGCTGATTGAATATATCAACCCATTAAGCATCATCAAACATCAGTCAACCAATATGGCTATGGGTCAATATTAGCCAACCAGTGTGGGATAATAACCAACAAACTATATGGAAAACAATGGTTAATGATGAAGAACCAGGGGTACAGGGTTTTGACCCACTGCCATATAGGCGTAATATGGTGGTTTCCCAAAACAAGGGTAACCTAAAAATGGCTGGTCTATTGCAAATAATGCCTAATGTTGGATGATTTGGGGGTCCCTTATTTTGAGAAACCACCAATATGGTGGTTTCTCAAAATAGGGAGCTCACAAAATGATTGGTTTATTACTATAAATGGTTACTCATAGATGATTTGGGGGTACCCCTATTTTGAGAAACCACCAAAAGAGGCGTTTCTCTGTAAATGCTGAAGATTGGATCAGGTATCATTGTGGACGTGGCGCCTGCCAACTACGCCAAGCAGGTCTTAGGTGGAGGTGCGGTTGGTGGGGGGGGGCCCCACCAGGATGCAGCTCCGAAACGTTGGCGCCACCAGTGAAATTGCCTGGTTGATGATGGTAAGCTGATGGATGATTGGATGGTTGATGGATGGGTTGATGGTTGATGGATGATTGGTTGAGTTGATTGGTTGATGGATGATTGGTTGATGGATGATTGGTTGATGGATCATGCTTGATTATACAGTCGATGTTGGTCAAGACTTGACAAAGTTACAGCTGGCAAATCAGTGATCGATCATGGTTGGTGGCCAATACTCCCGCTGAAGGTCCTGAAGCAGTAGCCGTTATGAAGCACGAGTAGCACACCAGGAATGACATATGAGCAACACTTTTTATTTCCGTATGAATAGTTTCATATCGGGCGGAAGTGGGAATTTCACAAATATCCAGAATTCGCATGTTAAACGAGTCAGGAACTTCCCGAACATCTTTGTAATCGCAACGCACAATAAATAAAGTCCACCGGTCATATGGTGGTTTCTTAAGCCAAGGTACCCCCAAAATGGATGGTTTATTACCATAAATGGTTTGTATTGGATGATTTGGAGGGTCTACGACTGTTTCAGCAGTTTCTTCACCGTTGGTGAGGGCGGTTTTGGACATGTGACGCTATTTCTAGAGCAGAGCATGAAGATGCGCCCTTTTGGAGATGTTCAGTATCTTGTTTGTGGCTTGAAAATGTTTTAGACATGCTATATATTTACAGTACTCGTGGTCAATCGACGATTTTCTCAGAGGAGTTGAAACCACCAGCCATACATGGAAATAGCCAGACAACTCTCATTCATTCATGTCTCTTCATGTGCTCAGCTTTGGCTACATTTCTTTGCGCTTTTGCCCACAAATTGCGGGCTGTCTCCTTCCAAGCAGAGATTATGATTCTTCACCAAATCGCACATTTTTGCCTCTCCCCCAGCAGTTGCTTGGATTGACAGAATGCACATGTTTTTCAGTGGCTCAACACAAGTTGGAGTTATATTGTTGTTAAGCACCTTGTTTCCCAAACGTGCTACAAGGCATGGCTTTTTCCCAATTTGTTTCTTTTTCAACAGGTTGCACCTTGACTTGAGCACTGAGAACCCAACAGTTGCAACATGCAACAGCATGCAGCATGCCCATCCCCTCTCCGCTTTACCATCAACCACCATTTGTTGACCATCAAGCACCATTGATTAATCATCATCTCAATCATCTCCATTAAATCGACCACAAACCACCACCAATTGACAATCATGAACCACAAATTCAGCAACTAGTCACCATCATTTTTATCACTAGCCATTACAACCAGCATGTAACCATCGTTTAACCATCATGTCACCATCCATTTCACCATCATTTGATTCGAAAAAAACTGGAAAAAAAGTCATGTCACCATCCATTTAACCATCACTTCACCGCGGCTTGGCGCGTCACCACAGGAACGGTGCAGTCGCTGCTGGCGGTTGCTGCTGGCATTCCCATTCCCTTCAGCTGCGCGGTGCTGCGCGTGGTGATCACAGCCTTGCGCTTTGACAAGTCGCGATAGGTTGCACCTGGTGGGGTGAAGAGGAGGTGCTAAGAATGGTTGATCAATGAAGGGTTGATGATGGTTAATTCATGATAATGGTTGGATCATGATGGTGATTGACTATGATTATGATGGTTGATAATGATTGATAATGGTTATTATTAGCTAATATTGGTTCATTAATGTCGATTGTGTGTATGATTATAATCATCATGATCATCACAAGCAATTTTTGACGGATGATCATTGATAGATTGGTTCATCAGTCTGATGATATGGTGAAGATGGACTGCCAATAACAGTTTTTATGATGGAGATGGATTGCCAAGAATTGATGATTAGTCACTATGACAGCTTCTGGTAACATTGGTTCAGTAGTGAGCCCATCCAAACAGTTTGACTGGTTTTGTCAATTTTGAGACGTGAGCTGCTGCGGTATCTAAGTGGGTCGTCGGCTTTTGGATCATCGGCTGGGTGTCCCCCTTGTTTCGGCAACCCGGAGCTCACTATGGGCGTTATCGGTACTTATCTAAACCATTTAGCCCACTAGTGGACAATATCCATCGGTACAATATCATTAGTGAATCGTCGGGAATCAATGTAGAAATGCAGATGATAGCCAAGCAGGATCCACGATCAATTAGGGACGATATCAATGATGAATATTGGATCAATTTGACTCTCATCAAACGCTATTCGCCACGATCAATCACTGTTGATCATTTTTCATATGACGTTTTCCACCTTTGCAACCATTTTCAAGAAGCACTTCAACCAAAATCAAACATCAATTAACCATTATCTTGAATGTCTATCATTTACTATTCAATTAACCAGTCCAAACCATCAGTTAACGACTATTCGACATCAAATGATCATTCCCAATCATCAACCAACCATCACCAATCATCAATTTGCTATTTCTAACCATCATTACTCAATCAATCCACCGGATTCGCCAACCGGCCGTTCACCGTCGTCCTCACCCTGGTGAGCTTGCGGTGTCCCGGCCCAGGTATTTCGTGGGCGGTGGGACGATGGGTGGAGATGGACCTACCATCCAGGTGCCAGGGCGGGTGTCTTCATAGCATGGTTTTATAGGGATTGTAACTCCATTGATATCATTAATAATTGTGAGTAATACGGGATAATAACCAACAAGTAAACAATGGATTGTAACTCCATGGATAGTGGTCTGTCATAGGGGATAGTAAGCAGCATTTTACTGATTAATCAGTTAGTAATACAGTAGTTTCTCCATAGCCATGTGGTTCCCTTGAACGAACCGACTTCATCGCCATGGTTAACACAAAAAAACAACCAACTATGGGGGTACAACCATGGCTATGGGTGTATCAACAAGGTGGAGCCCCGAAGATAGGCTGGTGAACCTCGCTTGGGTAGCAGTTTAAATAGTAGATGTTTTCTTGGGTGATTACCAACTAACAACGGTAGATTAAATGCCAACAAACAATGGTAGATGATTATTTCAGTGATTTCTCAGAATGATTGACCCTAGCTCTCACCCATTATGATCCATGAACCATGGTTCGCAACCCAGTACAAGTACAGACCACCGCCTTAACCTTAACCATCATTTGCGCAATTTTGATTAACCATGATTAGCCATCATGGGACCATCGTTAATTATCAATCAGCCATCATTTAACCAGTAATAAGTTAGTTGGTGGTTGTCAACATGAAAACTATCAAATTCATGATTTACATTGATTACCCATCATTATCAGCTTCACCATCCTAATCAACTATAGTAAGAAGCATCCTAATCAGCCATTGTTACTTGATGATAGCTCGTTTCTATAGCGAGTTTTTACCACCAACTAACCAGCTCCACAAACCCGGGCTGAGATCACAAATGGTTTGTCCAACCGTTCACCATAAACAATTCATCATCACTGAGCAAGCAACCATCCTGACCAACCAACCACTTTTTGTAGTTTTGATTCTTCAACGATAAAATAATCTGATGTTTTTGTTTTTGATGTTAGTCCCAATGCTTCCAGTTACCCTTATAGTAGGTAACCAGCTAGTTTCTACCATTGTTGTTTGGGGGTGGTTACTATAATGGTATTTGGTTGCGCATAGGGAATCACTAACCACCAACCAGTTGTTAATCATAAAACCGAACATTAAAACCAGTTGTTAATCTATGGTTGTGTTGTTTAATGTAATCACTAACTCACATAACCAGAAGCACTAACAACCAACCAGCAATGCTATGGTTACAAACGCTTAATTGTTATTGTTCATTCATAAAAACCAATAATTTTGCTGTATAAATAAACCAACATCAACAACCAGCCAACATCAAAACCAACTATTAAAAACTCAACCATGATTAAAACCAGTTGTTAATCTATGGTGTTGTTGTTTCAAGTTGGCTTAATCACTAACCACCAACCAACATCAAAACTACTCATAGTTTACCCAAGCACTTACTGTGGCCGTCGTTCACCTACCGGCAGGTCTGCACTGCCTTGTCCTGCATGATCGGCGACTGGGTGTGCATCCTGTGGCACCGGTGGTTGGCTGCGTGGGTGGTTCCTGGGTTGGTTGGTTGCCTTTCCGAACTGTTGCTTGGTTGGTTCACTGGTTGGTTCATTGGTTGGTTCATTGGTTGGTTTATTGGTTGGTTCATTGGTTGGTTTATTGGTTCATTGGTTGGTTGGGTTGGTTGGGTTGGTTGCTTGGAAGCTTTTGTAAGGGTATGTGGTGTTGGGCAAGAAATGAAAGCAGCAAGAAAGGGGGAAAGCACTGTCGATCCAGGCTCAATCACTGGCTGCCTATAGCAGTGATCGCCCGTTGCTGACTGTTTGTTGCTGAGGAGACCTATTGATCAACGATGTATAAGGATAGCTATTGATCAGATCAATGATATATACCTATTGCCAAGATATCCATTGGTCAGGTTACCTTTAGGGATGCGTTTCTTTTGGGTCCGGATGAATTTGTCGATAGATTCGGAAAAGCTGTGCCGGCGATGTATAAAAAGCTCAAGATTTCCAAGCACTTTGCTTCTTGTACGAGATTTCCAAGCACAGTGAGCTATTGAAACCCAAGCAAAATGAACGTAGTATATGCACTCCCTAGGTCTCCCCAGGAGGTATCACAACGCAAGATCAGTTAAAATCTCGTCTCCTGGGGTGCCTCCAGGATCGCTACACGGAGTCACCCAGTCGTTGAATAAATCGCGCTGTCGACCTGGGGGCACCCGGTGTGTGTCCTGGTCCGCTTGCCCAGGCTGGGTCTGCGGGATTAGAGCTCCAAGAACCCAGTCGTTGTTAGCATCTCGACTTGTCGATGCGCCTGCGCCATCGTGACGTGACCGAACCGAACCCCATCTTGTCTTATGTTTTTTTGATGATTTCAAATTGTCACCAAACCAAAGAGGGCTATCGGTCATCATGATTGTCCCCCATTTCCAGAAGTGGTTTTAAGATGTTTTAAGTAAGTTTCAATCAACTGCCAGTGAGCAGCGAAAAGCCAGTGGCTGTTTGGGATCTGGCCACGCAATAGGTCGTTGTTGATCCACAACCGCGGTGGGTGAATGGTTGATGAATGATAGAGTACTGCAAGGGTTGATCAGTGGTTAACTGGTGTTTGGTTCATGGTTGATTACAGATTGTTTGATGGTTGGTTAATGGTTCGTGAATGGTTGATGGATGATTGGGCAAGGGTTGCTTGTTTTGGTCAGTGATCAAATGCCAAGAATAATGTATTTTGATGGATCAGCGCAAGCTAGCTGATTACAGTAGTTCACACCGGTTGTAGAATGTATTAATGTAATGTATCATGTAAAATGTGCTTATGTACATGCATATATATATATTTATTTACTTATTTTTTCAAAATTTGTACATATATACATAAGTATTTACATATATATTTGTGTGTATATAAATAAATAAATATATAGATATATACGATCAATGTATAGTACATGGAAAGTAGCTGGTTGTACCCCGTGTCACAGTCAGCTCCCACTTCGGGCTCCAATCCACAACTTGGGATTGTCCAAGTTGCATAGAGCTGGTTCCAAAGCTGGACCGCAGATGCCGATTATGATCAACGACTGCACCCTGCGTATGGGTCAAAATTATTGACCCCAAAAATGGCCATTTGAGTTTCGGTTTTTATACGTGTCAATTGAGATTAATCTTCGAGTGGAATTTATTATTGAAAAAAGGCAACCCTCTCGAGCCGCGGAAGGCGGCGGAAGCTCCGCGGAAGGGAATGTGTTGCGGAAGCTCGCGGAAGCAAGCTTCAGACTCCGTGACTATAATAGAACCGAACCTAACATTGACGCCTGGTGCACAATGCAATACACTGAGCCCATGTACGAAACCCCATGCAGTCTTTGTTCAGACAAGCTGTGTTTGAGCCTTCGATTTCCGAACTGCGATTTTGGTACCGGGATTTCGCGGAAGCTGCGCGGAAGCTCCGCGGAAGCCCTGCGGAAGCTGAGTTGCTGAACCACAGGAGTTCACCCAATCCCGTCTTGCTCTAGTAGTTATTTTTTTCTTTTCATAATCCACCTGCCACAGTTTTTGTGTTCTGACTTCACTCCAGGTTTCATTCCCACCGTTCCTCACCTGTTTCCTGCTGCAACCAAACAACTTGCTAGTTGCTGTCGTGGACAAGAAAGGATGCTGGCGCTGTGGTTGCGGAAGCAAAAGCAACAAAAATTGCTTCGCGGAAGCTCGCGGAAGCAAATGTTGAAAACATGCATCCGCGGAAGCTCCCATTGTGACCGCGGAAGCATTGCGGAAGGTTTCGCGGAAGGGATGAATAATTTCCTTTCGCTCTAAAAGGAATAAAAACCACAACTCATTTGTAGTGGAAATCTATTATAAACCAATGGTTTTTGGGGTACCCAATTTTGACCCCACAACCACCCTGAATCACCATCCATCCATGTATCAACCACTTATCAACCATCATAGATCATCATGAGCTATTATCAATATCATCACTAATTTGAAGCAGCGTAACGAACCCAGTACCAGCTTGTGATCGCCATGATCATCATCTCCCCATGGTACGATGTGAAACCCACGGCAATGTTTAAACCTGTGATTAAAGCCATGCTTAAACCCACGGTTGCAATGGTTAACCATCCATGACCGCCTGGGGGTTCACCCCAAGCTTGGGTTCCCCACACCTGTTGGTTAATCAAGTCAAAGGGGTACCCCCAATTATCGTCCATTGATCAATAGTCATTTGTAAAACTAAACCAGCCACCAGGTGATACTTGGAGGTACCCCTTTTTGGCTACTAAGTAACAGTATTTTAAACCAATCAACCATCCATTTATCCATCAGCATAGATGGGCACCCCCATCTAAACAAACCATTTACACCATCTAATATCATCCATTTATAGTCATTTATAATTACTAGACCATACTAACCCAACCATTTAACCAACATAAACCAACCATAGCAACCAGGGTGCCCCAACCTGGCACCACACCCCTGGAACCAAAGGCCTCTTTGGGCTTCTGCTGTGGCTTCGCGTCCAGTTTTAACGCGCCGCTCAGTGGAATCCTCTTTGCCATGGAGGAGTTGTGCCTTGGCTGCCCAAAACGTGACGCGTGGACGGTACTTAACGGGTTGATGGATGGGTAAGTAACGGTTACTTCATGGCAGTTGATGGCTGGTTCTGGTTGATCAATTATAGCTAATTATGGCTGGTTGATGGCCTGTTGACGGTAGTTGATGGCTAGTTACTTAATGCTGGATTGATGGCTAATTGATGGTTGATTCTGACCACCTTAACATTGACCACTATGACTATGGCTCATTAACGGTTAATTACGGCTTGTGCTGCTTGATTGAGGGGTAACGGTTCCTTCATGGTTCATGAATGCTTGAATGATGGGAAGTTGATGGCTACTTACTGTGAGTAATCAATGGCAGTTGATGGCTAGTGAATGATGAATCAATGGCCAATTGATCGGTTCCTGCTGCTTGACGATGGTTAATTAATTGATGATTAATAATTTGTGGTTAATGGATCAATGCTAGTTAAAGAAAGTTAATGATAATTTCGAAATGGTCAATAATGGTGGTTTCTAGTGATCAATGGTGGTCGTATGGCTGATAGTGGTAAATTATAGTGGTTTACACTGGTCAAAGATGCTTATTTCATTTACATAGTGGCGGCTTACAGTGGTCAATTATGGTTTATAATTTATAATGGTTATTGAACAGTCAGTATGTGGTCAATCCTGGTTCATAGTGCTTCCCAACAAGGGTCATGAAGGTCATAGTGCTTAATGGTGATGTTTCCATGCATTTGAATTGGCGATGTTTCCCAACCGTCGCGTGGTAGATGGTGGACCCAAAAAGGACTCGCGTCTCCACCTTACCAGTTGACGGCAACACCGCAACACCCTATGACCACCTGCTGGCAGCAGCCACATTTCTGGGTGGCGAGCTGGGTCAAGCAGTTCACCACCCAACCAATGACGGATAATCACCAAGAATATAATAGGGAAAACAATGGCTAATGATAGGGGAACCAGGGGTACGGGGTTTCAGCCAGGTGATTTCTCGATCATGCATATGGGTCTTTCTCATGGGACCCCCAATGTTATGGCTGGTGTATTACTAAATGCTTAATAAAGGATGATTTGGGGGTACCCCTATTTTGAGAAACCGCCATATGGTGGGACATGTTGATGTTGATATCAATTTAGTACCTATATATACAGTTGTTTCTCAAGCCATAAGGGTACCCCCAAATCATGCTATTCATTAACCGTTTTTAGTAATAAACCAAAGTTTTTTTGGGGTCGCCTATGGCTTGAGAAACCATCATAATATACAGTAATAGTTGCTTTAACATTATTGTTGGCTACTGTCCCCCTATTATTATCCATTGTTAGTCAAGATGACCATTAAATCCCTATAAAACACCATTAAGAATAGAGCAATATGATGACTAAATCCTTATAAAACCAATATGACCAGTATAAACCATTCAATTCCTAAAAAATTCTCCCCTATATATGTCCAGTGAACCATTCAATTCCTATAAGCAGTCCCTAGATGATGGGATCATTTGGAGCTTTCCAGCATTTTGGGCGGAGCTGTCCCGCCTCCAACCCACAACATGGCTGTGACCATGCGACTCGCTCGCCAAGGCAACACGTTTCCTCCAGGCTTACGACACGTTGCTTGGCTGGTTGGTGGTGAATGTTTATCACTCATAGTGATGAGTTGGGGGCCAGAACATCTAAGAGAGTTTGGCATTTCAACCATGCTATTGTCACTAGTTATCTTATAAGCCATTTTTTGCCTACTCAGCGTTATCAAGCTTTGGCTCGCCAATGCCAATGTTTACTCTTTAAATGACCTGTTCATGTGGTGTTGTTGGGTAGTTTTCCCGGACCCGACTGCTTGGTCGCTTAGTAAAGAACTGTTTTCGTGTATAGTCGTTGATCTGGATCTAGACACATAGATACATGTATAGGTTGGACAAATTATGATTGATTTAGTTGACCTGCGTTACGTATATATATAACTTTTTTCTTAGATACGCTGATGCACATTATCAAATGCTCTAAGAACTATATTACTCTGACTCTGTGTATTCTCAAAGTACAGACTCACATCCACAAAATATGAGAGCTGCATCACTTTCATTTTTTTGCTGCATATCAGGTTTGCTTTCACACGCACGACAGTTCTGTCGCCACATTGGCTGATTGCATAACACTGCCTGGAAATTTGCGGACCGGACACCTGTGCAACCCATCTCCATATCACAGACAGTCCTGTCAGCCCATCCACCACGAGCAGCAGCGACAAGAAGAGCACACACTCCAACATTGTTGATTAAACCACTAACAGTGGTTAGTAATAATGGTTAATTAATAATGATTAAAAATGGTTTACAGCCATGCAAACCAACAAAGAACTCCAACATCAGCAACCTACATCAATCACCGATAACAAATAGTTACTCTCATTAATTCAGCACGATCAAGCATGATTGTAATGGATATGTTTCATGAGCAACTATTATTACTCATCATCAAACATGCTTAACAATTCATAGCAGCCATTCTGAACCAGTATTGACCAGCATTCACCAACATCAGCTATGTTCAATCATGTTTAACCATTGTTAAGTCTTAAACTTAATCAGATTTAACCCTTGTGAAGTCATGTTTAACCATTGTTCAACCATGTTGAACCATTCAATCAGGTTTAACCATTGCTAAGCCTTAACCGTCAACAATTGTTACCAACACAAACTTCAACAAGCTCATCCACCAGGAGTGCTCTGCATCATTCTGATCGGTTCCGTGGTTTCCACCTCTGTGATGCGGGCCTTCTTGGGGAACAAGGCGCCAGCGTGGCGGCAGACAACAGCAGCTACAGGAAGCAACCCGCAACGGTCACTAAGAATGAGAGATCTATTTGTTTATAGGGAGATCCACATGCTTCAGAATGGTGGATATGGGTTTCATAAGCTTTTATAGGGCTTATAACTCCAGAATAGAATGCTTAATGATGGATAATGACTAGCTCGTTGCTGGTATAGCGAGCTTGTGATCGTAAGGAATACGATTTAATACTTACCACTCATTGCATTCAATCAACAGTAATGAGAGAGGCATAGCCCCCGCAACCTTGATGGCCATCACGAGCTACTTGCAGTCGCAGTGAAATGATTACTGGGGGAATTGATAGGGATCTCCATTAATCCACATTCTTTGGCAAACCATACCACCCAAGTATCCGGATTGATCAAAGTGAGTATGGTTGAAATGTTTGTTGATTCGTAAACACAGTTCAATAATATCTGAATATTCGTTGAATCCGACTGTGACCAACCAGAACAGCATAAGATTTTTTTGTAGGAGCATGACATTACTCATCTATCTGCCCTATTATGTTTGGCCAAAAACGAAAGTACCACTTCGAAAGTGCCCAAAAGGTCATCACATACAACTGTGACTTCCGGTTCTATAAGTTTGGCAAGAATTAGCCTTTTCTAGCGGCGCTTTGTGTTTTGGCATTTGCGCCTTTGGGAGGGTCCATGTTGCTCCAAAAAGCACTGATAACCATCATTGATCATGCTTATAGTCTATCATGGCACGACGGGTCGCAACCAGATATCGACATACGGAATGCAGAATTTCCCGAGGTAGTAAGGTATCAGTCATTCAAAAGGGTTATAGCAATCAGCCAATCCCATGAGCGGTATTGCATTGTGGTATGGTATTCCAAGGTATTCCATGCAGAGATTCTCAGATCTTGGGGTAGGGGGGTTAACATTCGTAGGTAGTCAACATTCGTGCTCACTGATAGGGATTGGTCCTCATTGATAGCCGTTGTTCATCATTGATCACCAGCATCGACTAACATTGTTACCAAATGATAGGGACTCCCATTTATCACCATCACAACCATTATTGAGCATCATTATCATCATTGATCATGAGCCATCATTATCACCATCTAGTCTAAACGATATGCTGTCATCATTCCACCCATCAATCTACCATCATAAGTCATTACCAGTCAGCCGTCAACTAAGCATTCATTCAGGAATCATAAGTCATTTAACCATCATGAACTATGATGATCATTATTTTTCGTTTAACCATTCATTCAGGAATCCACTTATCATGTATCCTTAATGAATTGTTTTAAGAAACCCAGTCGCTGTAATCCCGAGGAATCCACTAAGATTAACCAGCGTGGATCCTTGTCACCCATCCATCCCTTGTGGCATCTTGGCATCACGGGGCTTGGATCAACCACCATTGACCATCTATCATTAGCCAACCCAATAGCTGCTAAGCATCATCAAGCAGTCATTTCCAGGCATCCCCTGAGCATCATTAATCATCATGAAGCATCATTAATCAACCATCACTAACCATCATCAACCATTATTATATCACCATTCCACCACTATTATATCACCATTATCAACCAGCATTATTATAACCATCATTAAACCATCATTGACTGCTTGCATCCGAGACCATCGATGCTGCCCCGCGCAGGTGCTGTTTCTGGCTTCGCATCCCGATGCCCTCGAAACGATGGTCTCGGGCGCCAGTGCAGCTGAGCCGCAACGGCGTTGCCGTGGCGGCCAGCGGGTGGTGCCACGGGAAACGACAAAGGATGGTAGGGGTTGGAAGGGTTTAATGGAGGGGTAGATGATGGTGGGGTTTAATGATGATTTAGAGTGAAAATGGAGAATAAGGTTTTATAATGAGGGTTTATGAGGGGTGGATCAAGGGTTTATCATGGTTTATAGTAGGGGTTTGGGGTTATAATGGTGATTTAGGGTTTATAAACATTATGAAAGCCTATGTTAGGGTTTATATACAAGGGTTCAGTCAAGGGTAGAGTTGGCTCTCCGCGTTTCAGTCCGAGGTAAATCGAATCTACGGCCAAGGCATGTGGATGCTGATCGCCATTCCGACACTTGCGCTCTGCAGGGTGGATGGGATCGATGGTGGTACACCGGTAGGCTGGATGTGCAGTTGGGGTTGTGACCATGGTTAGTTGACAGCTGCTGAATACCCATGTCTATGATGCTAATTATGGGTCAATATTAGCAAACCAATACTGGAGGATAATAGCCAACAATAATAGGGAAAACAATGGTTAATGATAGGGAACCAAGGGCACAGGGTTTGGACCCACTGCCACATCCAAGTAAACCAACAACCACTCGGGTTTCAGTATTGGTGCTAATGATTCCTGATGATTGCTCACTGGCAAGTCATTGGGTTATGCGAGTTGGGAATAGTTCATGATTAAAGGTTCATGACCAAGATGTGGTCATTGTTGGTTAACAATGGTGAACCAACGAGTATCACGAGATTATCACTGTGGGACATGATGATGACTGATTGCTATCACTAACCACATGAGTGTTTCTCAAAATATGGGTTCCCATTGATGCTGCACTTGAATTGTTGCACCAATTGTTGACAAACATTTAGTCTCATTGGATGATGGCCACAAAAAATGCCAACAATTAATGATGTCCAATCATGCCAAACACATGTTTCATTAGCCAATAATAGCATGCCAAACATGCGTTTCAGGAGCCTACAGCAGCCAATAACCAGGGCACAACCAGAGTTGTTGACGGTGATAGGATCATATTCACCTAACTAACTGCGGCATTCTCATGGAAACTGGGAGTCGGACTCAGGATCGGCCTTACAGCATCTCTGGTGGGCTATGGTTTTAGCAAAGCCTTTCACTATGTCCACAAGTTCATCACTACCGTGGCCCTTCGATGTGTTTCTTGGCGCCGGACCTTCCACAGCAGTAAAATTTGACCAAGGGATTGTTGTGTTTGTTTCTTTTCGGCAGGATAGGGTCTAGAAGGATAGCAAGGATGTCACAACGGCAACATTTTGAAGGAAAAAAAAACTGTGTTTCCGGTGCCACTTGACTTGCCCATAAACCAAAACAGCGCAAGAATGTGGTCAACCATCATTCGTAGCCACTAGCAACCATCATCAAGCATCCATTAGATACTCATGAACTGACGTTGATTGACCATTCACTACTCACAAATCATGAAAGAATCATCAATTTGTAGTTGAGTACTTACTGGTCAACCTAATTGTCAATCATCGTGAGCGGGGAGGCTTACAGCCATGAATTCGTCAGTCAGCAGTTGTTGGCTTCTTTTAATGTTTATCATACTGTAGAATGCTAGATAGTCAAATAGATAGGTTTAGATAGATAGATGCAGTAGATACAGTAGATACAGTAAATAGATACCAATCTGTTGGATACACGGTCAGAAGGGGATGTACTGCTTAGTATGTGTTGCGGAAAATCACCAATACCATTCCAGGAGTTTGACTCGTAACCACGGATAACCACCATTGTGTTTTTGAAATCTCTCAGCTTCACAACTATAGACATAGTTGTACGCCTCAGGTGAAGTAAATTGACGCATAAATGGGATAAAGGATGATTTTTGGTCGATATAGCGTAAGTCAGATGGCTTATTAGGCAACGAAAAGGGCTTACTACCAACATAGATGGCTTATTGACCAACATCAATGGCTTACAAACCAAGAAATCTACCTGTAGCACTTATTTTTTCAGCCTTTGCTAGTGGGAGCGGTCACAAACGTGGATGGTCAAGCGCTGGCGAAATGTCGCGCCAACTTCGGAAGTAATCAGAAAGTAAACAGGCTTGTTATGCGCATGGACCAAACTTGACACTATATGCCCGGTTATGAGCACGGATTAGTGATGATATGTGATGATTCTAGATTTTGATCAAACATATTCTCACAGACCTATCTTCATGCATTTTGTTTACCTTACGAGTCCAAGGGGCTACTGATCTACCACTCCTCCAGGTGCACCTTCCAACCGTCCGCCCAGATCCCCCGGTGGCTGCTCTTCAGCTTGGTGGGTGGCGTGGCCCCCTCCACCGCCTCCATCGTCTTCCGCCTCGCAGGGCTGCGTGGTGTTTGGGGCATCGGCTTCCGATCGCTGCAGGAAGCCATGAGCGAAAACTTGGACGTCACTCGGTGCCGTGGGATGCCGTGGGCCCTGTGGCAGGATGAATCGCCTGATGGTGAGCTAGGGAGGGGTAGGGATGTCAGCTTTATTGGGGTTGGTATTACTTCATTTCCAATTCCTCATTAGTAGTGATATGCATCTCAGGAGTTGGTTTGTCATCTCCCTGGTGATTTTCAACATTCGGAAGCCATGCGTTTTGCAGGTTACCACTGCGCTTATGGGCTCCCCAAAGGTGGTGACCGCGCCAACTGGAAGGGTGAACCGTTGCAAGGAGCCATGGTGGACCGAGCCCCAACGGTGGCTGAGGTAACGTCACCCTATCAGCCTGCCAGCCGCTACCACCCCGGGTTGTGCCCCACTGAGGTTGGCGCGGGTCATTTGTTGATTTTCACCTTTGGCAAGTTGGCGGCCTTCGCTTTGAGTGTACCTCTCGGCGAAGCGCGGAAGCGGGTGCCAGTTTTGGTACAACATGGGACAATGCAGTTGCATATACAGTTACCCCTATGGTACCAACTGGGTTTGAACAGGCAACCCTATGCTATGTGTAACCAACCCCAGTTGCAACAATGGTCATGATAATTAACTGGAAGGATAGGGAACTCCGCAAGTTTGTTGGAGATCCGAAGCCCTTGGGTTTTCGTTGAGCAGGTTTACCCTGGTTGTGACCCGGAATCCTTGGGACCAGAAGAAGTCGGATGAAGCATCAAAATGGGTGTTTCTCAAAATAGGGGGCCCCAAAAATGGTTGGTGCATTCCTCCAAATGGTTTTATAGTGGATGATTTGGGGGTACACCTATTTTGAGAAACACCCAAATTGATCAAAGTTGAAGGAGATTGAGGCGCAGGAAGACCCGAAACCGAAAATAAAAAAAATTGATGGACAGGTGGAGGGCATGCGACCATACACTTTGCCAAGCGCCCTTGGCCTGAGATTGCCGCAGACAACCAGGAAATGCGGATGGTCACTTGGCTGTGCCTGAACGCAGATGATTTTCCAGATGCTGATGGACATGTACAGCCTGCAAATCCTGCAGCGAACACTAGGCAGGGGCAACCACCAGGTGGAGATGAGCGGGACACGTGACCAAAAGGCTGCGTTGCCACAATGGTTGGGAAGTCTCCATGAGACATGGAGGTATCGGTGGAGACTGCGGAAGGGTGAGGGGCCTGCTGCCATCATGGACATGTTGGGCGCAGGCACACGAAACCCGGTGAAGGTTTAGGCTCGCGGCTGCCATTCCCTTATCCTCAGTTGAAGGCACAGAACAAAGGTCGTCAAGGGCCTTGGGATTTGACTTGGACCATCATCCCTTCTCCAATATCTTGGCCGATGGCCGCTCCAGGAAGTGAATAGATGCTACAGCAAATGACCGCAAAAAGCCACGCTGTTTGATTCAACGAGTCTTGCTGTCGACCCGACAGACTACACTTGCTCATTGGCTCTGGGCTCTGGGGTTTGCTGTTGCACATGTCCTGTCAGTGGTCGGTTGTTTGTTGATTGCGTTCTCAAACCTGGTGTTTTCTGACATTGTGAGCTGTTGCCCGGTCAGGTGAAACCCCTTTTGGCAGCCTTTCGACACAAAGGTGCAATGAGTTCAGACCTGAAGGAAAGTTAGTGGGAGTCTGATTGCGTTCGCCGTGATTGAAACATCAAGTATCCGAGTATCCGACGCTGAAATATCAGTTTATCATGCCTTCTAGCCACCAGTCAACCATCAATCAAAGAACCATGATCAATTGATAAACCATCAACTTATCGCCAATTAACCATTCAAGTTCTACCAAACCATCAATTCACCGCCACTTCACCACCAGTGACTCAGCAGTGAACCAACATTGATTAACTATATCAACTAACTACAACTTGACAATCAAGAAACAATTAGACTTACCATCAACTAGCCATCAATTTATCAACTATCAAAGCGCAACGGAATCATCAATCTATCAATCTACCACCACTGAACATCATTAAGCACTAAGTAGCTAACCATGAAACCACCACCTTAGCCATCAAATTACCATTGTCATTAAACATGTTTTGATCATAAATCACCCATCAACCAGAATCAACCACAAATTTTGCACCATGGCAACTACAGTCTTGATTACTTTGCCATCACTTGACCGTTACTTAACCACCATTGATTACTTAATGTAATGACCCAACCATCGATTACTTAATTACTATCCATTACTTAACCACCACATCTTATACAAACAATACTTAACCACCATTAATGAACCAACACCACTCACTGCTTCAACTTCAGTAACCTATAGCACCACCGCCACCAGTGCCGCCACCAGATCTCCACCGTGCCGTGCCACTGCCACTGCCCCCAGGTCTCGTGTCGTTTCCCCGGTGACACCTTGGAGCCCGTGCTGATCAGCGGGGCCTTTCTGGGCGCCGCCATCGGGCGCATGCTGCCTGAAGAGGTGCGCCCGCGGGGCGCCGTGGTGGTGAATGGATGGAGAAGGTGCTTGAAGCTGCTTGGAAAAGTGGTTGAAAGTGATGATGATTGAGATGATGAATGAATTCCAGAGGTTCAATATATAGGGTAGCATTTTGGATTGGAAACCAGTCGGCTGATTGGTTGATTTAGATGATTGAGTTAGGATTAATTGCTATTAATTGGTGGTTTGCATGGTGAATTGATTGTTAGTGGTTGGGCAATCAGTAATTTCTGTTTACTTGGCGGTTAAGTGGTTGCTTAATAAAGAGGCTAGAAGATGGTAAATTGCTTGTGAATTGACAGGAAATTGGTGGTTGAATTCTCCTTAAGTGATGGTTCATGCTGGCTGTTGAAAGTGGAACATATTGGAACATAGCGGTGTATTTGACTTTCTCGATTGTCAATCGGTGGTTGATTGATGGTTTCATGATGCTAAGCAGTGATCATAGTTATATACCGTTTCAAAAGGGTGATCGATCAATGCTGGTTGATGATGCGTAGCCAATGGCCAATGAGCAGAGATTTTCAGACTTTCGCAGTGCATTCTGTGGTTTGTTTGCGTGGCACACACTTGATAGATGACAATGTCATTTGCGTAAACAAAATTGGATGACAAGCGATAGTAGCAAACACTCAGGGCAAGCTAGGCTTAACTAAAGATCACAAACTGGCAAATTGGGGGTGATGATTGATGGTGGTTGTACGGTTCAAATGTTGGCTGTTACATGCTGTTACCCCTATTTTCGTCAATCAGAAGCCACTACTGAAGAGGTCAATCATATATAATGGATGCAATCGAAGATTACTAGGGATCAAGACAATCCATTACTGGAGCACTAGGGATCAATCATAATCAGTTGCTAGTAATCAATCATGGAGAAATTGAGATCAATCTTATCAACATACGGAAATTGAAAGGGATCAATTGAGATCAATCTGATCCAACTGATCAACTGATTGTAACCTATGTTGGTAGTAATCAATCTGCACTAAGGGATCAATTGATGAACATAATCTGCACTGGAGAGATCAAGTAATACAGAACAATTATATCCATTTCTGTAATCCATTACTGTCATCCAACTGAATCCTAGCAGTCAATTACTAGGGATCATTCATAATCAGTTGGTAGTAATCAATCAAGGAGAAAAATCAGATCAATTTGCACTAGGGATCAATTGATCAACCGCTTGATTACTACCAAGTGATCATGATCAATTGATCAACATAATCAGTTGGTAGGGATCAATTGATCAGCATAATCCATTACTGAAGAGATCAATCACTTGTTCTTGGATCAAGATAATCAAGATAATCCAGCACTAGGGATCACGATAATCCATTACGAGGGATCAATCATAATCCAATGTAATCCTAATTTTCTAGATGATCAATCATTATCAGAATCATCTAGAAAATCCAATGTAATCAATCATAGTCCAATCAATCGCTTGTTCTTGGCAGAAATTCCGTTGGTCACTTCTGCTAGGTGACCAGCGAATCGGTCTCAGCCTGCGAGATCTTCGGCATGGTAGGCGGGAGGACTGGCGATGGTTGGTGAATGGTTGGTGAAGGATGGGTTAATGGTGGCTTAGTGGTGGGTGAATGGTGGGTTAATGGTGGGTTCATGGTTGGTGAATGGTGGGTTAATGGTTGGTGAATGGTTGGTTCATGCCGTGTTCATGGCAGAAAATTGCAATTTTTCATAGTGGTGATGGCGTTCTGCAGAAGTCAACCATGGTTTATGTTGGTTTGATGGTGGATCAAACATGGGGATATGCTAGGTTGACAATGGTTATTGATGTTTAATCACAGGGATGTTGATGGTTAGCTGTGATAGAGCAACAATCAACAATCATTGATGTTGCTTTGCAATGGCTTTTTGACCATGGCCGACAATGGTTTGAATCACAGAACAGAAAACAACAACATCAACACTTTACTCCTGCTGGATTATTTCACTAATCAGTTTCATGAGCTGTAAATCCCAGTGACTGAACGTTTGAGCTGCTGTTTTCTTCATGAAACATAGCTGATGGTTGCCATCCCCGCCAAGCTTTGTGATTTCTCATTTTTTTCCAATCTGCCGGTGCAAGCCTGAAAGTTGGTTGATTGCATACTGGATTTATAAAGGAACTATGGACGGGCATGAAGAAATGGATGCCCAAGGTTGGTTGCTATTGATATAGTTTGAAAAAAGGCGCGGCCTGTCAATGACCATATTTTGATGATCATTTACTGGTGCCTTTATTCTTTTGATTTTCTTCAATCTTGGGGATGGTTGATTCATATTTTTGGGATGGCACAACTAACCACCAGGCAGTAAATGATCATAAGAAGCAACCACCAATTAACCATTAGGAGCCATTAATGAAGCATTCGTAAGCCCAAATTAACCATAGCTCAACTAAGCACCATCCTGTCCCTTGACAGCTCTTTGATATGTGACTTGTGAGGAATGTTTCAGCCCTTGGCTCGACCGGGCAATGTGGATAGCTATGATGGTGGTCCGTGGCAATTGATGGTGGTGAATGGTGATTGATGGTGATGAACGATGGTGATATTGGCGATAAATGGTGATTAATGATGGTTCATAGCACTTGATAAAAAAAAGCTTGTTGATGATGGTTGAGAGTGATTTGTGATGGTTATCAAC
This sequence comes from Symbiodinium kawagutii, assembly GCA_009767595.1. Lineage (NCBI taxonomy): Eukaryota > Dinophyceae > Suessiales > Symbiodiniaceae > Symbiodinium > Symbiodinium kawagutii. Next base: position 145,790 of record VSDK01019126.1, on the reverse strand, counting down.
GAAGAAATGTATAGATAAGAATTGATAGTACTGGTCAATGGTGGGTACATCTCGTAGTCGATGTCCAATGTCATATGATTGACCAAGTGAATCTAGCTGTTATGTCCAGCTGTTTCTGTGAACCGAAGGGTATCACCCTTTGTTATCCCAGCAATTCTAGCCAGAGGCAATATCAACAGCTGGGATAACAAAGGGTGATACCTCAACAGCTGGGATATCTCTCAACATCCATTGTTTTCTTTTTCTGCTTCCTCTTCGTTGGTTACACCCACAGGACTGTTGAGGTGTGATTCACCGAGAAGTACCAGGAATTGTTACCACTTACCACTGACCACTTTTTTGAACATGGTCAATCCTGGTGATTGTCCCCTACCGCTGCTTGATTACCCAAGATATAGTCTTTATCCTGGCTGATGGTTGGGAGTGATCGATTGGGAGCCAGGGGCTATCTCTGTAGGGGCTGGCGTCCATTCCTATGTTATTTTACCACTGGTGGTGATGAACCACTGGTTTACCTGTAAAAAAGCTGGTTTACCTATCGTAGTGTATATGGTGCACAGATCATCACATAGTCTTTTTGTTTGAGGTAAACAGATAAACCCACATTTTTTTATAAAACGTATCCCCAGTCGATGGTTAGCGATGATCCCTGCTAGAGATATGCCGTGGTGGTTGATGAGCGGTCGCTTGGGAGGTCTCTTCGCTAGCTGTTTTCGATTTCCATTGACCCCAGCTGCTTGGCGGAGGGTTGGTACCTCTGGAGTTCAAGTGTGTGGAGGTTGTTTTATGATGGCAACGCACCAACAAGATGATGAAACTGATGGTGAACTATAGGGGATGCCAACCAAAGAATGGTTAATAGTGGTACACCAACAAGAATCAATTGACATCTTCTGTAACAAATTATAGTAGGTAAATGGAGTTTAGATGGGACAAAAACCAACAATCATGGTTCAACAGCAAGTATTTGTTTGTTCGATTGAGATTTGTCATTTATTATTTTCCTCAATATGTGCCATGGTTGGTTGATTGAGATGTTTCGGAAGCCACCAACCTGTCGAGATTCGTAACAAGAAACCAATTACACTCTGGTATTCTAAAAAAGCTGGCTGGAAAATGACGATGCCCAATAGCTAATTTATCTACAAATAATTACAAATACCATATTATTAATTGCTGTGTTACCACGTCAATGGTAGCTACATGCTGCAACTTTATAAACCAGCTATAGCCTTTGCTTCAACTTAATTAATTTCACCCAACTACAACCTACAAGTTAATGATGCAGGGGTTTCCTGTAGACTTTCCCATGAACCATCTCTGGGATTACAGCATCATTGACAGTAGCCTTAGTTGGTTCATCAACCACCAAAGCTAGTTGGTAAATCAAGGATCGTTGAATTAGAATGCCACGGGCTATGGTTGAATCATTCGAAACCATACCTGCTTGGAAGCAGTGCGGGAAGCCGCTAACAATGGTTCAAACAGATGATCGTTTTGAAAAAACTTCGAAAGGGTTAAAAGTAGTGCTTCAGCTTGGCGGCTAAAAGAGATTTTCACCCAAGCGTCTTGGCTATTCATCATACCAAGCATCAACCTGCCCATGGCCCACCATCCATCACCCCATCCTCCCCCCATCGTGGAGGACCCATGGTCCACTTCCTCTGCCGGAGGTGGTCTTTGCCATCGAACTTACGGGCACTCGGACCTACAGTCTGGTTCTGCCTGCAGCACTCAGCTGCTTCACAGGCACCGTGGTGTGCGGCGTCCCGGGCTTCGGCCCAACTGTTGCGACTGGTGATTTACAAGCTGCAATGCCGTAGATTCAATCTGTATCAATAGCTTCAATAGCAGGCGATAGCAGGCTAACTGAGTGGATTCATGTAGTAGTACATTAGGCCAAAAAACGGAATCGTAGGATCATAGCTGCTAGTAGTCAACAAACCAGCAGCTGGTCATTCAACAGGTTTTGAGCAGCCTGTTAACTGTTTACTCCAGTTTTGTTGTTTATTTTGTGGTCATTTAATCTCACTGCCATGGTTGATTATGCTTCTAAACCTATGTTTAGTTTGTGAGTTGATTTGCCTCGTATTGATGGTCAATCACGCACTGTTGCTATCATTGACGGTTAGTACCCATGGTAAATAACCAGTCCTGTTGGATGATTGGTCGGTTGCTTATACCAACTGTTGGTCAGCTCTTGGTCGGTTAGTTGGCTTGTTTGATCGATTTTGTTGGTGTCATCTCCCTAGCACCCTTGCTCACCATCCAAGACGGGTCCAGAAGTGGTACCCACCAAGATCCATTTGGAAATAGACCCCCCCAAACATGATGTATCTTCATTAAGATCATTGTTTTTCAAGATACTCTATGTTGGTTCATTTTTTTTGTATCTCTGGTTGACCCAACATGATGTATCTTAATAGACCCAAGTTGTGGTTCATTGTTTTGATTTGGGTCAACCCCTCCGCAGTTTTCCCATCTCATGATCATAATTTTCGTCAAGTGACCAAGGTGAATGGACGCGCTTATGCTGGCTGGTTGGGAGGGAGCGCTTGGGAGCCGTTTGGGGTATCCCGGCCTTGAAGGCCGATATGGGGGAGCCAGGCCCCAGGAGTGACAGGTCCTCTCGCGGCCAGGTTTGCAGCTGTCCAACTACTTGTTCGAGCCCATTCTCGAACAGATCCTCCATCAGGAGTCGCGGCTGTTTCTGGTTGTTTCTCAAGCCATGACGGGGAACCCCCCAAAAGTGTGTTTGGTTTATCATGGTTTATCATTATAGATGACTACTATTGGACTATTGGATGATAAACCATTGGACTATAGATGACTACTATGACTATATGACTACTATTGGACTATTGGATGATTTGGGGGTACCCCTATGACTTGAGAAACCACGGTATGCGGCTGCTGTTTCGAGCGGGAGCGATGTGAAAATGACCGATCTGACCGATCCCTGAAATGATCATCACAGTACTTGTAACAGATAAACATGAGGGCAGTTCGAACGAGCAAGGTTCAGTGGTTGGGATAGTTCATCATTGTTGCTATGACGCATTATTGTGTCACACGATGAAGTAAGAAGGGCCGAAAAAACATAATGAACTATCACGAGCATTCACCAAGTAATGCTGGATCATCAACTAATGGGTGATGGGAACCAGCCATGACCCACCAACAATCTCGTGGTTGATGATGGGGTGCCCCAGCAAGTTGAGGATGAACCCCCTCATGGTGATGTTCACCATTGGCTGCCATATAAGATCTGCAAGTGTCCATGATGTACCAACCAACGGTTGATAAGGCAACAGCACCGGTTGGTGGTTTCAAATAGCCGGGCAAAGTCTTCCTCAGCAATAGTTCCAGCTACAAATAGCAGCAATTACTGGACGTTGCGCAGCAAGAGCCAGTGCAGGGACACCAGGGATACACTGGTAAAAAATCATCACTGCAGGTCGACTTAAGAGTTTTGCAGAGTGTATTTTGTTTGTTCTTTTGATTGTTGCTTCTCCCTTTTAGTAGTATGTGATGGTTAACATCATTAAAACGGGCTTGAACCCCAATCATGTTTGTTTAAGCATCATTCACATCATGAGAACCATGATGATGGACTAATTATCACCCTGGATGATTGTTATTGAGCAACAATTCACCCATGATCATTGACCAATGGGCACCAATGATCACTACTCATCACCAATGATCACTACTCATCACCGATGATCACTAACGATCACCAACCATCACCAATCATCACCTCAGGGAGTGCATTGTCAGGGATCGTGTGTGGTTACTGCAGCTACAAAATCGGGTTTACAAGCATAGCTCCATCCCAGTTAACCACTACCAATCATTCTCAACCATGTTTTTAGCATGACTACCCACGATCAACTATGATTTTGGTAGCTACAAGCATTACTGTTGACATTATGTTCTTCTATTATTATCCATTGACCATTGTTATCAGCCATCATTAACTACCAGTAACCATTACTTACCCAATGCTCATTATTGATTAGCCAATACTGCCAATTATGATATGACTATTAATTAAGCATCAACAATTAATTGCCCACTATTATCAACCATCATAAGCCATCACCCGTCATCATCATGTTAAACCGTCACTATGTACCCATCAACAACCACTATTGTTGACTGGACTGCCCCCTATGATTGACCAGCACTACCCATCATCAACATTTGTTTACAATGACTAGTCATTGTTAACTTGTCAGTGTGAAAATTTACTACTTACCCATTATACATTATAAACCATTATAAAACCTCAGACAAGCATGGTCCTACCACCATTATCAACCATGATTCCACCATCACCACATATCAAACCATGATTTAGCCATCGGTCCCTACCTTCTATCAACAATATGTTTTTGGGGCTATAATCCTTATTATCCCCCGTTGTTTGTTGTTTGTTATCCCCTATTATTGACCATTAATAGGCCTGCTTGTCAAACGCATTTTCACCTATTGGTTACTGACTATTTACTACCCATTATCAAGAATTATCTGATTTTTAAGTTCCCATGATCAAGCAATCATCCCCTGTTTCCATCGGGCTTAGTTAACCACCTTGTTTTAACCATGAAACAGTATCAAACCAAAAACTCATTAATCATTAACTAGCCCTTATCAACCATTTCCCCTATCATGAACCACTAACCATCATATAACCTCAGTTATACCATCATTATCAACCATTGTTTAACCACTAATTAACCATTAGCATTAACCATAATCATTGATCATTATCATTAACCATTATTTTTAACCATTATAATTAACCATTATCATGAACCATTAACTCTCCACCGATGGGTATCATGATACCACCATTAATGAACCATTATCGGTTATCAACCACTATCATTAACCATTCAACAACCATTGTTCTATCATTTACCCACCAACCGTTATCAATAATGTTAATTATTGCCATTGTTCTATCATTATGCTATTGTTATTAATGTTTATCATCAACCACCATTGTTAACCATCAACTCCCCATGGTTATCATACCACTAGGTATATCATTAACTACCATTAACTACCTATTGGTATCCCAAATGGTATCAAACTATCATTGAATACCATGATGGAGTCGAAGAACATCATATCATTAGCTAGCATCAACTACCATTAACTACCATTACCTAGTACTATTGGTATCCCCATGGTATCAACCATTGTTATCAACCATTGTTATTAACCGTTATCATTAATCATCAATCACCATTGTTATTAACCGTTATTAACCGTTATCAACTACCATTGTTATCAACCATTGTTATTGTTAACCATGTTAACCATCAATTACCCATGGCATCAATCCTCCCTCCACGATTTCCCCATGTTCCCCACGACCTTTCCAGGACGACATCGACCTGGAGGCCGTGGCCGAACTCGCGGAGATGGCGGATCTGGGCGCCGACGAGGACAACGACAGCAACGACCCGTCGGGGTCCTCCGTGGGACCGGTGCCGTGGCGACAGCAACGCCAGGGTGGTGGCGGATGGTGGTGGTGGTGGATGGTGGTGGTGGTGGTGGGTGGATGGTGGGTGGTGGTGGTGGGTGATATTGAGCCCGGATGGATGTTGAACCTAGTGGTTGACAGTGATTTGGTTGGTGGATGTTGGTGGTTTCAAACATTTTATTTTTTCCCTAGTATCAAGAACTGGTTGGTTGACTACTATTTTTATAGGGGTTGAAATCACCAACCAGCGATAAAGAGTGGTTGATAAATGATGAGGTTGATAGTTTGTGAATTTGGGGGAATCCGATTTGAAAGGGAAACCAAGGATGATGGTGGTTAAAGAGAGTGGTTAATGGTGGTTAGTGAGGGTTAATGATGTTTCATTGTCCTCGCAGAATCGGTGCACATTAAAGGTGTTTTTTGTGGTTAATCGATGGTTACTCAGTGGTTGAAATAGGTTGGAATAGTGGTTGATGATGGTGAATTGAAGGTTAGTGGTTGATGATTACTACTATTTGTATCCCTCAATATTCTTAAGCAACAATTGGCAAAGATCTATGGGAGCTGGCTAATGAGTTGGATATTCATGGTGGCAAAATCATGTGGGTGTTTCTCAAGCCCAAGGGAATCCAAAAATAAGTTGGCTCCATACTAAAGATGCTTAATCTGAATCTCGTTTTTTTTTGGTATCCCGATTTGAGGAAACCACCATGTTTCATACTGCAAACACTCGTGTGCTGATACTTCCGTACGTCTATACCATCATACCATAATCCAACATCATTGACCATTACTGATCATATCCATTGACCTGGGCCAGCATTCATCACTATTGCCAAGCGCCATTATTCATCACCAACAATTTAAAAGACACATGAATGTGGATGTCCATGTACTTGTTTACATGTGGGATTACATGTATATAATAGCCGTCGTTTTCTTTGGTGTTCCTGGTCACTACTCCTCAGCATTGATGAATTATATTGTGATCAAGAAGCACCAGCCATTGTTTATAAAGATCAATTCGCAATCGAATAACCACTATTGAACCCATTAATTAAGAATTAATCCAACATGAATAAGCTATTGCTTGACCTCATTTCAAACCTCTCTTGACTACGGTTGGCTAGTATCAATGCAAAGCATTTGATTTATGGACCACAATTGTCACCAATCGACTACCCAACCATTGACTGGCTATTTTGCAGATAGCCATTTCATATGACCAACCATAAATCACTCGCCAAAATCATTTTTATTGTTATTATTCAATCATGCCTATAAAAATTAGTTAACCATACCATACCTGTAGTTAAACAGCAATTACAGAACAGACGTAATTCACCATTGGCTAAACAGACGTAACAGTGTTCAACCATTACCTAACCATGGCTTCACTATGCTTCACTAAGCCTGGTCGCTGCACGTCCACACGTCCAGTCCCAGTGCCAAGCACCAGCGTGGCGCTAGGCGTCCCCCCGTACCGTTAGTGAGATGGAAGTGAAGGATCGGAAGTCCGCCTTTCAGATGCTTGGATGCCAGGTGACTCAGTGGTATCTAGTTGGCGAGTGGTTAGTATGCTTAACTAACGGTTAATCCATGGTTCATCAATGGCTAACTAGGGGTTGATATATGGTAAAGTAGAGGCGAATAATGGTTAGCTGGTGGTGGTTCAGTAGTGGTTCACTAATGGGCAATTGGTGGTTGATATGGTTAACTAGTGGTGACTCAATGGTCGACTTGGTAAATTTGTGGTTCAAATAGGAATAGTCCATTGTCCCTTCCAGGATTTAGATGTTCTCACTAGTTCGTGTAATGAATAGCCTGGTATTTTTTGAAAAATGATCGACTTTCCCTTAGCTTCATTTCACTGTACCTAAATATACTTTCGCTTAGCTGTATAAGCCTCATTTTTCGCGCAAAAAGAAACAGTATATTAATGTTCTCACTTGAAAACAATGGTTCCCAACGCCAAGTCACCGATTTAATGAATGAAATGTTTTCAAATGGTTGGTTGGTTGACAAACATTTTTTTCATAGGGGTGTTTCAACCACCAACCAGTTTGTTTGGATCTGATGCTAATGCTGAACTCAGAGGCACAAAGAATTCCAAATGAAAAGCATTGGTATGTAAATTACTTTTTCAGTTTAAAACTGATTGGAAATAGTGGACAAAAAAATTAGAGAACTAGATTTATATACTGTATATAATTGGAATTAATCAAACATATGATAGTCATTGTGAAACTGACCTGATTCCACCCAAGCCACTGAGCTATTCCCCAGCCTACTGGCGCAAACCATATCGAATTGCCTTCCATTGCCACTGCCACCCCTACCTCTTGAACGAAACAGGAGGCATTATTCTCAGGAGGAAGGAATCAGTCAGGGTCTCAGCTTCCATTCGGACCTCCAGAAATATTGAACCAGCCAATTATAGGTGACTCCCTGGTGATCTAAACAGGCAATTGAATATCACCATTGCCAAGATGTAAGTATTCTACAAATGGTATATTATCCAGCGAACTATGCTGGATCACCAGTAGATATCCCCATTGCTATCCCTATCCCTGGTTCCCCCATCATTAGCCAGGCTGTTTTCCCACTATTTTTGTTAATGATTTTCCCCCCTTATTTGATTAATATAGACCCATACACATCTATCAGCCATGACAACCAACCAACCATAGCTTGGCCATGCCGATCCAGCGGTTGATGTGGCCTTCAAGGATGGTTATTGGGAAACTGGAGGAGAGCATGTTGGACGTGTCAGATGCCCATCCTCGTCGGTCACATGACTCTTGGCTGGCTTGGCAACTTGCTTGCTGGTGATGATCCTGATTTTGGACTAAAAGGTTTCAATAATAATTGATGTGTGTGAATATGTGGTTCATAAAGGGCGGACACATGGATGTTCATAATGATCGATATTTAATTTGGGCGGCTAAAACATGGCAGAGATATGGGTACTAATGCCTGATATATCGTTGATGCTAGAAGGCAGATTGGTAAGATGTGGTGAATGCATGGCTAGCATATGGCTCATCTATTGAACATGTGGATGATCCAAATGGCGGTAACTTATCGGGCTGGGTACATAAAGTACCCTTCACCAACCAATAATGAACCTCATAAACAGGGAAACTCCGCAGCGATAGGGGTTGCACTTATGGTATGTATCATAATGGCTACCCAGGATTAATAAACCCCTGGTTGATTAATAAGGGTATCCCCTAAAAGCCTTGGTTTTCCATTAGAATGGGAACCCCCCTAGTTAATCAACCAGTGGTTTATTAATCCTGGGTTACCACTACTGTATATCAGTATATCCCTGTGATTCTTTCTGCTTATAATATTTTTTGATCGAATTGGGATGAGTAGCATGAGTACCCATTATCATTGCTGGGATCTATTGTATCACTATAATCGCAAACTATATGTATCATACTGTATCACTATAGAGGCATGAGTACCCATAGCTGTCGAATTGGTTCTGATCGCTGAGGACAACGGGCGAGGCTCCGGTCGGACAAGGCGGATGTCCATGTACTCGGACTGGTCGCAGCGCAGTGACGCGGCAGAGCCATTCATGGGGCGAACGAGGCTTTGCAGTGCTGGGTGCTTCAAAATGATTGGAGCATGGTTGGTAATGGTTCATAGTGGTTAATTATTAATAGAGGATTTGTTGATTATTTGGTTACTCCAAAAGTGGAGCATGGTCAACCAAGAATAGTGGTTATTCCCCTATTGTGAGCTGGTAATGGTTCATAGTGGTTAATAATAGGGGATGATGACCATCAATAATGGTTGAGCAATAAGTGGTTGGTAGTTTCAAACATTTTTCATTTTCATTAGCAACTGATTGTCAAACATTCATTGGTTGATTTTCAAATAGTGGTTTCTCGGGTGATTTACCATTGTAAATGATCATAATGGTTGAGTAATCGTGATTGTCAAACAGGGTTTTCTCAAAAGGTTGATTTGCTAAAATAGATTATACAATTGGTTCATAAACTGGATGATTTGGGGGTACCCCTATTTTGAGAAAACCCCAAATGGTTGAATGATGACTTATTGATTGCTGGTTCATGAAGGCTGACAGATATGGTGCATGATTTTTGTTTTGGTTAATCATTTCAGGCAATTTTGATTTTGTCAATAGTAGGGTACATGATTGCAAATACATGGTTGATTCAGTAGTGGTTAGTATTTCGATCAATATAATCAATATAGTATTAAATCAGGATTCAGAAGTCAATATAGCCTCAATATCTACTTTGATTAGTACTGTAGTTATTTGTATTGACTACAGTAGATATTAAGACTTTCTCTTATTGAATGGTCTATGACTGTGAATCCGTGAACACAGATGTTCTAATGATGGTTTGTAATGGTTTACAGTGGTTCGCTGCAACACCTACCTAGTAGTGAACAAGAACAACCATATGCAGTAATTCCAATTAGAAATACATTCGATTTTTTTAGTATCACAATTGATATATATATATATATAATGCTAACCAACAGCCCCTAGTCACTAGGTTAATGCATATCAATCACCAATGATCACTACCATTTTAGTATCATCATTTAGGTTTATTGCCGATTATTCAATATTTAGCACTACAAATCTCAAGGTTATTTGCCAAAAACTTATTGATAACTGGAATCAATATCATTGACTGGAATGAACTACCTAGATTATAAATCAATAATCATCACTACTACTATTGATTTTAATTGATCACCTCTATTTTCAATACTATTGATTCACTGCTATTATTGATCATCAATACTATTTGATCCACTACTATTACAAGTGATCACTACTATTGACTCATTTACCACTAGGTAATTCACTGTGCTGATCACTACTATTTATAATGACCACTATTGATTCACTACTACTATTGGTTCGCTATGTAGTATTTTATATCACTACTATTGGTATCTATTGGTGGGGAACCTAGTATTTATTGATTTATTTGATTGATTCACTATTGTTTTCCACTACTCACGACCGTGGCTGGTGAATCTTCCGTGTTGGCCCTACGAGTTGGCCATTTCTTCGCTGCGCTTGCTTCCTGGGGGCCATGAAACTTGTGCTGTTACCCAAGTTGCGTGGTGTAGCGCAGGTCAGCAATGTTCTCAATGGTCATTAATGTAGTGGCTTCTCAAGCTATGAGGGATTAACCAAGAATTTCGGATAATTATTCAACTGGATAATAGACAAATGGATGGTATGGGTCCCTAAAATGGTCAACTACTCAACTGGTTGATAAACCAAGAAATTTTGGGTGATTCAATGGTATCAATGGGGGCCAGGTCATCGATGTTATAAATGGGGGGGTTCTCAAAATGGTTAACATCCATTGTTATGAATAACAGTTATTCAACTGGATGATGACTGGGGATACCCCCATTTTGACAACCCTCCCCATGTTAACCAAGGGTAGATTGAATGGGTATCTAGTCATGCTAACTTTGATTAGCGTTGTCAGCTATCCAATATTATCAGTTTGGCAGTGTATTTGACAAGCTGTTGATTTACACTTAATGAGCATGTTGTTATTCATGCTTGTTACATATTTAAAAATGTTGACGAACAATTGACTGTGACACAAAATGGTTGGTGGTTGCTAATGATCATATTGGTTGAACATTACGGTATTGATTCATTGTGCCTGAACATCTTCATGATTTCAGCTATGGGTCAACTTGTTTGTTGCTCACAGAGGTTAACAATCAAAAAAACAAACAAGCACACAAACAACAGCAAAACAGTAGACATGGTGGATATCAATGGTCAGCATCGGTAATGGTTATCCAACAACTGGTTCCCAGCACTGGGCGACCACCATCGTCATAATATGGGGTTTCTCAAAATGGGGGACCCCAAAATGGTTGGTTAAGATTACTTGCTCAGGGGGTACCCCTATTTCGAGAAACCACCATATCTTGGTGGCTTGATAAACCCAACAGAGCTACAGGTAGCTCCTCAAAGTTGACGACCTTCTTGAGCGGGACATTTGGTCACAGCCGACCACATCCTCGCGACTGAATTCGGTTCAGTCCCCGCGTTCTACTGTCAGTTGCCCTCATTAGAAACTCAGGCAGTTGCTTATGTTTTCTCATTGTCCCTTGCCATAGCCACTCTCACTAGCCACTATCAACCAACCACTACGACTATTCAGCAGCACTACTGGGTGGTTTGCAGCTACTACCTGAGGTTTTTTGTTTTTTGGATATGATTGATTCAAAATGCAGCCCAAAAAATGAAACTTTCAGCAGGGGATCTATAAGCCATCAAGCAATGGTTGGAAAATTGGGTGGTACCACTACTGATGAAAGTGTATTTGTAAATAGTGGTATCTAAAAAAGAGTTGCGATCTAAAAACCAGCAATTGTTGGTAAATTGATTGGCACCACTATTGGTTCGTAAAATGCTGGGATCTAAAAACCAGCAAGCTGACCATACTAATCAGATTGGTTTGATATATCCCACCATTTTGGGATCCAAAAACCAGCCAGCTTCTCCCCCACTCATCACCCATCGCGCCTCCCTTATCACTGGCGCGCACCGCGTTGCCACCGCCTTGAGGTGGTTCCGAGTGCCGCCCGGCAAGCCTGGTGCGCAGATCGTCTCGTAGCTTGGTTTCGAATGGTTAGTTTTGAAGGGGGAGATGTGGCGCATGGTTAGCATTGCTAAGATCATCGTAGTACAACTATTTTGTAACATATGTAGTTGTAAATGATTTGTATAGTGTAAATATGTTCGATATTCACGCTATTAGACATTGTAAAATTATTTACCATTGGCGCTGTGAATTTTGCACATTATTGAGTACAACTACTGTTAGCTGTTTTCATTTAATAGTACAGCTGTTAAAATCCGGTTAATATGGTATACTGTAGCTTGGCAAATGATTAAGGTTTATCTGATAGTATATTAATAGTTGTTGATTGTTAATATTATAACATATGAAATGTGACTATAGTATAGTTAACACTATATTGGAATCGAACTATTGTAGTACAACTATTGACTATTAAATCAAGCTTTATACTGTATACTGGTTAGTGAAGTGATCCAATTTTAGCTTTTGAATGAAGTATTCAAGTTCTTGACTGATAGCCAACGTAGATCTATGAAGGAGGGTACTATCGATTTCATTGATTAATATATAGGGGTTTCTAAAGCCATAGGGAAACCCAAAGTTATGATGACATTAAGTTTTTTATAGTAATAAATCAATCATGAACCCCTGATCTCAAAATAAGGTACCCCAAAACATCCGATATATATTGGTTAATCTAATAGGGGCTTGTGTAATTAACCTGCTTGGTTCATATTAGTTTCTGTAATGAGCAACAATCATAACCAACAATAATAGTTAAACAACCAGGACATTTTTGATAGTTATGATTGTTATCTAGTTGGTACTTGGTAGTTGTTTAAAATCAATAATGGTTAAACAACTACTAGTTGGTGGTTCCGAGCATTGTAGATTTTATCACCAGGACCAGATAGCTTGTGCAGCTTGGGTCCCTACCAGGCAGCCTGGTAGAAAGAACTACAAAAATTCATGGCGGGCCAACTCATGACTGCTAACCACCGTGGCCGCATGTGGAGATTTCTCAAAATGGTGGTTTCTCAAAATATGGGACCCCCTAAGCTGGTTGGTTTACTACTCTAAACTACTACCATTGGATGATTTGGGGGGACCCCTATTTTGAGAAACCACCAAATAGGGAACCCTCAAAATTGTTGGTTTCTTTCTGTAAATGGTGAATATAAATGATGATTTCAGGGCTATCCCTAGCTTGAGAAACCATCATATACCATAGATTTGCTATGGCTGTAGTCTAATCATCGAATTTTGAATTCATTGTTGTGGTTTCGGAGTTTTTGCTGGTCAATAATTGTTTTGAACGTAGTAACATACTTGTTTAACAGTCAATTTATGTTGATTGACAGTGGTTGATAGCGAGTAATAATGGTACAGTAATTGTTGATATGCATTTCAATATATTTGTTCATAGGCTTTTTGGTGACATTGGCTGCGCTTAATCATGTAAATAACCAGGGTATTAGTTGACCTGGATTCTATGTTCAATTCTAATGTACCTTCACCAGGTCAATAAATGAATAACCAGGGTAGTAAAAAAGTAATTGACGATAGAACTATATTAACCTATAGTAATCTATATGCGACTTTGATTAAAATAACTAGGCTCAGGAATAAATAACCAGATCAATAAACAGTAGCTTTGCAACTATATTAATCCATAGGAATTACTTTGATTTTGACTAGAACAGTGATTTTGCTTGTGAATATATAGCTACTATAGTCAGCATAAGATACGTAATTATCTATAGCTTTATTCACAATGTCTATTGATCTACTGGATTCTTCATGGGTAACCCTATTTTGGAAAACACTCATATTGTGAAGTAGCACATCAGTTATAAGCGGCCAACCCGTGGCACTTATGGCAGATTTATGGTCGTTTTCATAGGGACACTTCGCTGGAAACCAGCATTTCTTTGGGTTGCACGGTTTATTGACAGCCCGTGACAAGCCCAATAGCCATCACTATCCAACAAAACTCAGCAGCATCTCGGCAAATATTGACATTCACATATGTATTTCCTACCAAAATGCCACAAGTTGCAGCAAACTATCATGATTGATCCAACCAGCTTAAAGGACCTTGGCTGGTTGAGGGTGGCTGGTTGGTTGATTTTGTTGTGACCAGGATGGACTCAGCTGCTACAAGAATCCTTGTTCACCCACCAGCAAAGCAGAGAGTTTTTTATGATGTGAGAAGTGGCATGAATCATTGCGAATCATGCATTTGCCATTGTTATCACGTATCAACGATCTTTGCTAGTCAACACTCATCATTATCAACCATTGCCATCAGGGAAGAATTATTCACTAGCTATTGACTAGCCAGTCATTCATCCTCTTGTGAGCCATTATTCACCACCATTATTGATTACCCATTAAACATTAATGGGCTACCCATCAGCAATCCACAATCATGCATCACAAACAACCATGGTTATCCACTATTACTATCATCAACCCGTAATGAAGCATTGACGAGCCATGACCATATACTTACCATTACTCGCCATGACATTCACAATTGCCCACCATCAAAAAACCAACCAACCACCATCGAACCAGCCACCAGCCAAAAACTCAGCCAACAATGCACATTTACCATATGGTGATAGCTGGCTTAATTAACCAATTTACCCAGCGAATTAACCAACGAATTCGCCAATGAATGCCCACCACCCACCATCCCAACCAGGCCACCCATGGGCCACGCCACCACTTGGCGCGCCCTGCGGGCCACACCGTGCCACACCGCTGCCCCGGCGTCTTAGGCCGCTCGCGCGGATCGACGAACACGGATCGCACAGCACCTGAGAGCTCTGAGGTGCCGCACGTGGTGACCAAGCATGGGATGATGAGTTGCTGGCTGGTGGCCATTGTAATCACATGTCATCACCATTAAAATGGCTATACCAATTATTATCATTAATTGCCATTATTACACTAATAACAATTAATCATCATAATGAACAATTTCTAATATTCTTATTTTACGATTGTTGATATGGCTATTACAATTACTTACCAACTATTATGACAATAGTTCATTTGATTACCATTGATATTATGACCATTGTTAATATGACCATTGTTATATGGCTATTACCATTACTTACCACTAATTACCATAAAATCACCACAAAATTACCATTGTTATATGGCTATTACCATTGTTAACATGATTATCACCACAAAATGGCTATAGCCATTGCTACCTCACCATTGATCACTCACCAGCTCCACCGGCGCGGCTCGGGCGCGCAGGTGTCCCAAGTGCCTGAGAAGGCGCCTCCACGGGAGGAGGTGGCGACGGTCGTGGAGGGCGATGCGGAGTGTCTTGGCGGGTGAATCAGCGGGTGGGGGGTGTTATAATTGGACGAGAAATATGGCCATGGGTCAATATTAATCAACCAACTAGTGGGGATAATCACCAACCAAATCATAGGGAAAACGAGCTGGTTAATGATGGGGAACCAGGGGGACGAAGGGTTTTGACCCACTGCCATATTACACTGATGGTTACCACCAGCTGATTCAATACCGATTTTGGAAATTCACTGCTCGAGGGGAAATGTACCCGCTGTAGGAATGGAAAATAGCTGTGGGTTACCCTCTGGTGAACTAACATAGCAATGGAAAATCATCATATTTTGTAGAGAAACTCTGGTCAACCATCAATAATTGGTGGATTTTCCATTGCCATGTTAGTTCACCAGAGGGTAAGGTTTTAGGGGGTATCATCTAAATTTACCTACATTGATAGTAAGTATACTATATTAGCCACTAAATGATTAATTAAGTAATATAGTAAGATTTCGATGATAGTGGCTAATACTCTTGACTTAGGGGCTAATATATTACTTAGTGGCTTACATTTGAATACCATCATTAAAAGATACTGATGGCTAATAGTGGCTAATATAGTGGTTAGTATGGCTATGGGTTGATATGCTTAGCCAGTAGCCAGCTGTTTGATAGTGATAGGCGTTAATGAGCTTTGTTGCAATGTGTTAAATCACACAAGTGGTTAAAATGGTGAATAGTAGGTTTAATAGTGATTGGTGAAATCATAGGTTTATCAATTGGCAGGTGCAATTTTCATGGGAAACAAAGGCATACCCCCTAGCAATCAAGGAGGGGGTTTATTGTTCCAGGGTTGGCATTATAAATCACCAGCTCAATTGTGCTTTGCAACAACATTTGGTTTTAAAGCCAGGTGGGTAGCCCCAAATCATTCAGCAGGCCATTTTTGAGGTTTCCCAATGGTAAGAAACCAGCAGATACCCCTAGTGCTCCAATACCTTCTGAGAGGGGGTTTAGACCCTAAACTGGACCCTAAAAATTGAGCTCCCAAGGTATTTGAGCACTAGAGTATAATGATGGTCAAGTTTTCGCCCAGTTGGTTGATTAGTTTCAATGCTTGCAAGACACTTGCGAGATACATACTTCAAATTATAACTTGTAATCCTGTTCACTATTATCGTGGTTACATCAGCTTATTGGCATAATTCAATATATACTTATTAACTCGATTTAACATCAACATTGGTATCACTTCATTACATACTTTAACAAGTACAGTACTAGAGAACATAAAATCAACACTTTTACGCTGTTAGTATAGTCAATAACTTGCAATTGTTTAAGCTGTTTGCTTAATGACCGATCAACTTATCGATCAGCAGTGCTCGTTGGTGGGTATGAGCTGATGGTGGTGAATGGTGGCGACGCGGTGACCTTCGAAGCCGTAAGGCTACTGTCAATGAACTGGTTATCCTGGTCTAGAAGCCGTTGAATTGGCCAAGAATTCGAAAATAATTAATAGGTTGATGATAAATTGATGATGACCAAAATTAATTGGCCAAGATAGGTTGTAATAGGTTTATTTTGTAACTTACAAAATAATTGATGATAAACCAATGACTTTAATTTAGCTATGATTTTTAGTCGGCTTGATTATTAATAGTTACTGTCTCATGATAAACCAATGGCTGCTATTTGTAATCAGTTTGTAACATCCTGGCTGCTGGTAAAGTCCTGCTTAGGAAGCTGATGATAGTAGACAAATTGGTTTATAAGTCGATTGGTTATTGACCCCATTTGATGCAAGCATATCATATCAATCATCGATCACACTTACATTGGCCACCATACATCGATCTCCATTATACCAAGCGGTTCTTATGATTGATACTGGCCGTTGATTGGGAGGGAGCTGGGGAGCCAGGGGTATCCCTATACCCCCTGTAACGGGAAAGCCAAGGAGCTGCCAGGAGTGTTCAAACGAAATGGTATGATATGGCGAGTTGGGTCAATATTAACCAACCAATGGTTAACTAGCTGGTTATAATGGTTGATAATAGGGGATGATAAGCAACAATAATGGGGGATATACCAACAACTATGGCTATGGGTCAAGCAGTTAACCAACAATAATGGGGGATAATTACCAACGATAGTAGTAGGAAATCACTGGTTAATGATGGGGAACCAGGGGGACTAAGGGTTTTGACCCACAGCCATATACCCCTAGTCATCCTTTGATTACCAGAACGATGTTCACCATCCATGAACTGTCATTGTGATTAGTAATTCAGGGCGATTGAGCAATTACTGACCAATATCAACCATTCATTGACCATTTACAGTGAATCTTAGCTATTGGTCAGCTAAAACCATGAATTATCAACCCCGAGTAGTCATCCACTATCACTAACATTAAGCAACCACTAAAGGGCCTTTAATCAAATATAAAATCGACCATGAAGATCAACCATAAAGACCAGCAATCAAAGTCAACCACTAATGAAATCATTAGAATCAACCACAACCATCAAACCATCAAACCATCAAACCATCAAAATCAACCACTAATGAAACCACGAATGAACCCCTAATGAGATCACCTTTTAACTGGTGGTTACACACTTTTTTTGTTCGCCCTAAGTATTACCAAGTGGTTGGCTGGCTGAATAATACAATTTTGGGGGGTTCAACCACCAACCAGTAACGATCATCACAAACCAGTATTAATCAGCTTATCATGATTAATGAACCATCGTTAACTACTATGAAAACCATTTATTTAACCATATTGTTGCTAATAGTGGTTAATAATATCATTATTAACCATTATGTTTAACCATTATGTTTAACCATTATGTTCAACCATTATGTTCAACCATTATGTTCAACCATTCTGTTCAACCATTATGTTCAACCATTATGTTCAACCATTATGTTTAACCATTATGTTTAACCATTATGTTTAACCATTATGTTCAACCATTATGTTCAACCATTATGTTCAACCATTATGTTTAACCATTATGTTTAACCATTATGTTTAACCATTATGTTTAACCATTATGGTTAACCATTATGTTTAACCATTATGGTTAACCATTATGTTTAACCATTATGTTCAGCCATTATGTTTAACCATTATGTTTAACCATTATGTTCAACCATTATGTTTAACCATTATGTTCAACCATTATGTATAACCATTATCAACCACTATTAAACCACCCACCGCTTCACTATTTGACATTGCTTTCCAGTGCTCCGCTGCCGCCGCTCGTAGCCCAGGAGCATCGAAGGCGATTTTGACGGTCGAACCATGCGGGTTTGACCGTGCTCCGTTTCTGGTGCCGCGTCTCCCAGGCGATCCGAACCAAGGAGGGTGGAAGCAAGTTGCGGAAGGGTTGGTGGAAGCCCCAAACGTTATTTGGCTATGGGTCAATATTAACCAAGCAATAATGGTGGATAATAAGCAACAAACTATAGGGAAAACAATAATTAATGATGGGGAAGCAGGGGTACGGGGTTTTGACCCACAGCTATTTATCTAAGGGGTAGCTATGGTTAATGAAAGGTCAATAGTGATTATCAGGTGATCTAATGTGGTTTGGATTGGCCACTGAACCACAGATTCATGGTGAGCCTTTTCACTATGGGAATATCTACCAGAACTGAATGGTTCATCAGGGTCGATGTTAGATCCTTACCAAAACACCATGAACCATCTTCCTCGCTTGTGATTCACCATCGCTTCTAAGGAGGTTATTAATGGTAGATCTACTATTGGTTGAACGGTTCCTCAATAAGGAGATATGGTTTGCTCAATAGTTAATCATGCTTGATTCGTTCTTGTTACTTGATGGAATGCTGTTTGCCTGAGGGCTAGTGCTTGATTGCTCTTTCATAGGATCAATGGTTGGTAACGGTTGATCGATGGATAGCAACGGTTGTTCATGATTTGGTAATGAGTGATCAGTGGTTGGCAACGGTTGGCTCATAGCCGTTCATGCCTCATCTACGGTCAGATGATAAGTTTTCATTACTATCAACTGGTCAAGGGCGGGTAGAGAATCCATGATCCACGGTTCAATTCATGCTTGATGTATGGTTGAAGTATGACGGGTTGATCATGGGGGTAGCTACCGAGCATAGTGTTGCTGTGTAATGGTAATTAAGTCATTGATCCATGATGATCCATGATTGGCCGTCCAATCCCGTCAATCTTACCACGCTCAGTTGCACGAGGGCTTTTTAAACATGATCATCTCTTTTATTTTGTTCGAGAAGCCAAGACGGGGTTTATATCATTAATCAACTTGTTACTTACATTTTCGAATGGCAATGTATCTACCAAATCATTTCATTGGATCAAGCATTAATCATTTACTGATCGCTAAGTAACAACAAGTTGTATAAACCATTAACCAACTTGTTTAGATTTTCGGATCAGCTACTTAATCCAAACCATTGAGTTCTCCATGTAGGCAGAGCCGAGCGCATCGTTTCCGCATCGTTTCCGCACGTTTCGGCGCAACGTGAATCGTCCAGCGGCAAAGCCGCGCATGACGAAACAAGTTCTTCACGTGGAACGTGGGAAGTCACCACTGCACCACTCCAAGGGTTGTCACAAAACACACGAAATGTTTTCGCACCTCCAAGTTGTCTCAAGTTTCATGAAACATGCAGTTCTGCATATTTTGCATACATAGTTTCCCAATGTGTACATGCATGTGATATAGATTTTAAGACGGCATTTGCTGATCTTTCCATTGTCCACCATGATCAGTTGGCGGCCATGAATCATCCGCTCCAAGCAAGCAGCTTTAGCCATCACGAAGCCATTTTGGCATTGCATCCCATTGTGAGCCCCCTTGAACGAACATAGTTGTGGAAAAAGGCACCATTTGCCCCGCGTATTGCCATGCTGCCACCGTTCCGATGCATGTCTGAAGGGGAACAACATAATTTGCTTGGTGGTTTCAGACCGGGTAACCACCAACTACTAATCAAAATAAATGTGTTTTTCAAGATTAGTTCGTTGAGGGTTTCTCAACTAGTTCAGCTAGTAAAGTATAAGTTTTGCCGATGCAACTAGCAACCCACAACTTTCAAGGCTACCCTGTTGAGATGGTTGTGGCCATGCTCAACATGTCATTCTTACGGGGCAGATTCGACGTAATGTGTTGGTTTGACATGTCCTTGTTTTTTTTTGAGAGTTCGTGCTGTACACACATTTGTTTAAAGTCACTAGAAGAATACATATTACAAATGTACATTTATCATAAGTTATCAATGTTTACATATGTATACATATTTGTGTTTACATGTAGATATACTTATATATATATATATATATTGTATTTATATATATATTATATGTATGTAGGGCACTGCTTAGAACCTAATCCTTTAAGCAGAACCTTGACTCAGCAATCCCATAGGTGACTTGGTACACCAGTGGTGGCTTCCCCAACCGAACCAGACATCACTGGTGGTGCCGGTGGTGTTTTCCCTTAGAGCTTGATGTGGTCACTGTGGCAACCAGCAACCGTGGATGGTCATACAACGGATATCATCCATCAATGGAAAGCGTATCCAACTGGGCACAATATGGGTAAACATCAGGGATATGGGCTAGTTGATGTTTAAACACCGGTTTGTTTTTATCATTTTTGAGATGGTTGGTGGGTTGAGTTGACGAACATATGCTTTTCATAGGGGTTGGTTCAACCACCAAGCAGATGATTCTTTGTAGCTTAATTTGAAAACAACGGGTTCATAGGGGTTGAAACCACCAACCGGTTCAAATCTCAGTTGTTTCAATTTGTAGTTGGCCGTGGGTCAAAACCCTGTACCCCTGCTTCCCCTATCATTAACCATTGCTTTCCCTGTTATTGTTGGTATCCACCACCCAAATATTGGTTGAATAATATTGACCCATAGCCAGTTGTTACAGCGATCATGGTCTTCCAACTGCTTCATCGTTGGAATCACTGGTGAAGCACTGCCCTGGCGGCCATGACGGATTATGGCTACCACGGCGACCACTCGGCGCATGTCTAACTCAGTGCTCGCAGTGGTCACAGGATCTGCGCGGCCATATGGCGCTGTCCAAAAGTCTGGTAGCAAGCGATAGGAACTGGCTATCCAGCCACGGCTGATGTTGGTTGATATGGTTATGGGTCAATATTAATCATCAACAATGGCTTATAATGACCAACCAAATTATAGGGAAAACGAGCTGGTTAATGATGGGGAACTAGGGGTACGGGGTTTTGACCCACAGCCATATGCCAATTGATATTTTAGGGATGATAAGCCAATAAAAAGGGGGAATGAGAAGCCAACTAATAGGGGTAATTGATGGAGCCCAACAATTGTTGGTTTGACTTTTTTTAATGACTCTTTGGATCCACGTGGCACACCTGTGTGATAGATGGTGATGGTAAGCATTGTGGGAAACAATGCAACCTCAAAACTTGTATCGGGTCCATATTCCTTTTCCATATTATTCCTAGCTGCCCCACTTGGTGTTTCATTTGAAGATGCAGAACTCCTAGTGACTTTTGATTCATCTTTTGGCACTTGTCATGTTAGTGCTGGAGTAGCCTATCCCCGCTATCATGATTTGGGGGGTGCCCTATGACTTGAGCAACAACCACATGCAGTTCACATGTGGCAGTGGGTCAAAACCCCGTCCCCCTGGTTCTCCTTTGAGTAATCATTGTTTTACCATGTTTTCCCTATGATTTGGTTGGTTATGATAAGCCTTTGTGGATAATTGATATTTACCCATAGCCATGTGGTTCACTTGACAATCAGCAATTCTTTGAAAATGCATAGCCATATTGCAATGCTTTGAAATCAGCAATTCTCCTGGTTGTGAGCCCAGGGCCCGGCCCCAGGACATACCTGCCCGGGATGGTTCGCTCAGCAGCCCTGTCATCTCAAACCGTTGAGTGATCGGTGTGGCATCCGCATCGCTGTGAAACCACTGCGGCCATCCGTGGGTAACAACTTGGGACTCGTTGGCCGTTCAAATCCCTTCCCTAAACCAACGGAGGACGTGTCATCTAAGAGGTTCTGCATGGTTCTATCAGCCCGCTTTATTTATGTCAATATCCCAATCAAGAGACGCATTCTTGGGATGTTGTATTGGGCATGATTCACAACTACCAGAGCTACAGAGGGAGTCATTAATAGATGGTTAGCAGAGAAACATGATTGGCTTCTGATGCATCATCAACCTTCATGATCCTTCATGTATGGATAAGTATCATTAGCCAGCATGAGTTATTTTGATGCGAACCGTCTCACAATTGGTCCCAAATTAATCCAAGAGTTGTGACAGCAATGCTCCTGTTTATGTCCCTTGCAACGAGGCCCCAATTTGTTGGCCCACAAATCTGAACTCATTCTGTTTTGAAGGTGCTTCTTCGAAAGTTTCGCTGATATGGTGACACACCATTTTTTTATCTAGCTATGGTGATGAAACAGAGCAACGACTCACATGAGGTGGACTCTTCTTGGGCGTTCACGGACGACAAAAACAATTGTTAAGCATGTCATTCGTATTGATTCACAATATTACCCATCATCATAGACTCTATGATCAACCACTGCAAAGGGCGTGAGCAAGAATGTGATTACCAATCATTATAATTAGTAGCAACAAATAGTACATACCTACTTGACAACATTTTGAAGTGAAAACAACATAAACCAACTATAAGAGCCTGTGCACCTGACAGAACTGTTGGGTCGCTGTTGTTTAAGACTTCAATCTTCAGCCAACTGCGATCATTACCCGTGGTAGTTCATGTTTGCACACAATCAATCACTATGAATTACTGACTAATCAGTGATTAATGAGTATGATTATCCAACCATCCATCAACTATGATGGACTGGTATGTATCTGTTATACCATTGTTCATGACTATTTACCAGTTACTGACTACCCACCAGCTACGATGAGAGGTCGTTGCTTCTGTAATGCCATACACAAGCCTCACTGGTAGAGTGATAGCATCTCCAGGGTGAGTTGAGGATCACATCCACAGATTTGGTGAAAATCCCCGGGTTTCATTTGGTTTGAAAATTCTGTACTAGATGTTCTATGATCTACCAGATTATCTATGGTTTCGTTTGGAAACAATATATGGTTTCTATAATCTATGATTGCCATTGTTTGATCTACCAGAGAGGCTGCAGGAAACCATTGGGTCGCCATAGGCGCGTTGCGAAAAAAGAGCTGCGGCAACGGCAACTGACAGCAGCACTCGTTCTGTCTCGCCATGGTTGCAGTTGACCGGCGACCTAGCAACCCGTTGAGGCTTCAAGGGTTAATAAGTGGCTTACTGATGGTTAAGAATGGGTGTCTAAGAATGGTGTAGGATCGTTTTCATGATTATCATGGAACTAGATTACTGGTATCAACATTTATCAAGCATCATTGGACATGATGATTGACCAACTTGCAACATTATCATTGACCATCACTGCATGGTGGTTTCTTAAAATTGGAAACCTCAAAAATGGATGGCTCAGGCTCATTGCTATATACGTGCATAATGAATATTGGATGACTTCGGAGTGCCCCCATAGGTTGGTTTACAAGGCCATCTAACTATAGTTATGTCATGTTATATCTACCATAACTAGTAGTTCCCTAGTTGTAACCCAAGTTCTAGCCACCTTGTATAGTTTGTTCGTTTCTGGGCACGTTAAAGTGGAACATGTGTTGTGCGTGTCGGCCTTGGATGGATCTCATACCCAGATTGGCCTGTGCTCAAGACATGTCGCCTTTACTCAAGCCATCATCCGTCTTTGAGGATTCAAGCATTGGTTCTTTGCAGCGAATGGATGTCCCCATTTAGAAGGAGTACTCACGTAATGCCAAAGTCAAAAAATGCGAACGAACAGATTGAGACAAGTTCAATTGGAATGCACGCTTTGTTTGACAATGTTCATCAAACCTATTGAAATGCAGCAGCTTTTGCAGTGGCCGTTCGTATTCTAGTGCTGAACTTCCGCAAAGGATCATCAGATCAATTTAGTTTCTCGCAAGGTGACTGCGTTGGATATGCACATTTTTCTAGGAACTACGACATGCCTCAGCGATACTCCGTAGTCCTTGGCAAAATCATTCAGTGCTTCCTCACAACGTGTTCTTGAATTTGCATGGCAACATCGTTGGGTTTCCCGTAGACCTGTCTTGCGTAGACTTTGCTGAATTCAGTGCTGTTCGAAAACGCATCATGATCAATTCAGTGCATCCTCAAAAGATCAAAGTTTTGAATTCAGCAGGGTCTCATCCACAATTTATGGTAAGAAACCAGCCATTTTTGGGGAGAAACACCCATAGACCCCCTATAGAAACATCTTTGGGGCAAAAGCTTCATGTTTCCACTAGTTTAACCACTAGTTTAACCACCATTAACCACTAGTGAATCACTATTAACCACTATTAGCTAATTTTTAACCATTGATAGCTAATAATGTTCAACTGATTATTGGTATCAACTACTATTATTAGCTAAAATAGTGGTAAACCCTAAAAACCATTAGCTAATAATGTTCAATTGATTATTAGCCACTATTAACCGGCTCGAGCCACATGTTGAACCGACCCCGGGGTCTCCGAGATGAAGCTCGAGCCTCCGCGGCGCTGAGGCCGAAGTGCCTTTGACGCAAGTGGCGGAGGAGTCGGAGGACGAACAGGCGCCTGGCAGTGCCCACGGGGTGGCTCTGTCGATGGGTTGTAGGTGCCTGTTGGGTGGGTTATGCCATGGATCAATGGGGGAGTTCTCCCCCAAAAAATGGCGGGTTTATAACCAGAAATAGCTGTTTCCAAGTACCATGAAGCACCAGGGCAACTGGCTCCTAAGGGCTTCTGCTCCATGATCAACAACTTAAATGATTAATACTTGTAGTGAATATAATGGATTGATTTCGGGGTACCCCTAGTTTGAGAAGCACCCAAATAGGTTACTAACCGGGGGTACTCATCATGATGTTTTCATCAATCATTGCTAATTAGGCATGGTTGCCAATCATAAGGTCTAATCATGATCACAAACCACAACCATGGTTGCTAACAAGTTACTAAATGGAATGATCATCCAAATTGGGCTTAAAATGGTGTCCGCTGGCTGTTTCCCTGCTGGCCATGATCAGCCAATTGGTTGGTTATGGAGTACCAGCGTTTGCTGATGCACTCATGTTAGGTGCTGATTGCTTATGTTCTCAGATCTGATCATTTACCCACTAGTTTTAAATATCAGCTACCAACTATATAGCCAAGGAAATCCACAGCCAATCATTGCTTTGGTAAGTAGTTTGATGATCATTAACGGCATTGTGTCATGGACTACAATCTTCATTACAGTTCATGTTCACGCAGTGATACTGCCTACCATTGATGCTGTTGTTTCATTTACAATCTCCAAAGTCATCACCAAGTAGTGATAGTTGTCACTAGTTGATGTTTTGTTTCATCTATATAAAGTCTCCTCAAACAAACATGAATCATCTAAAATCTCCTACAGCAGACATCAATCATCGCAAGGATTGCCCGAATGAAACGCTTGGCCTTGCCCCAGCACTGCCAGGAGGAAGACCATCGAGGTACAGCAGTGGGGTGAGCTGTTGGTAGCACCGGTTGTACCAGGGTCCGGGCCACCGCCCGGGCCGTTACTGCAGAACTTGGGGTAGCTACCAGTTATGGTAGATGCAACTTGAGTCTCTTATCTGGATCTAAAGCACCTTGTAGCGGCCCCATCTTCTTTGGTAAGAGTTGGGGGTGACTTGATATCACTCACTTGCGGATGGCGATAGTTGGGAATTGGAACAATATTTTTTCCCATGATTCTGTGGGTTTATTGACCAACTTAGTCCTCAGGGGCATGGCTTTGTATAGGGATACTGTACCCCTGAACCACCGGGAAGAAAAGACAACTTCCAAGCTACAGCATCTAGGGCGTTTGGTCGACCATTTTGTGATATTATGTTTTGATCATGTTAGAATGCTTGGTGATCAATCAACGAAAACATGGCATCATGGCACTACTACATCCTACTCTGTTGATCATGAAGGAACCAGGCTTAGACCGGCCTTTGACAAGCAAGTAGCTGGTGCCGGGGATCTCCGAACCTGGGGATCAGATGTTTCCTCAATGGTGTTATCTTTGGTTGGAAGAATCCCTTCAACACCTGGAAAGAATGCCAACAGGCCAAATATGTGGAAAACAGACACTTGAAGGTGTGCAGTGCAGGATTACTTCCATCAACAACTCATACCGGGCACCCTCGTGAGTCTACACCAAGTCTCGATTTGAGAGGAGCTCATGAAACTAACCTTTACATGTTGGAGATATTGAGAGGCCATAAGCACTGAATTCAATGAGTAATATTTGAGAACCTTCCCGCAATATCCCGCAATACCCTTTAGATGAGTACGAAGTGAAGATGCATGCCTGATCTAGATCCATTTGCTGATATTGCCAAACGGAGGAAAGACCAAGAACCATAGGATAAATTGTTCAATGTCTTGTAGCGTGGGGGTGGAACATAGACCCATACTACCGTAGGGCAATGGTAAATTCAATTCCCAGGAATGGTTGATGCGAAATCTCCAGGAAAGTGCTTTGTAGGCTATCTACTGGTCAAGCATGCTGAACTATTTTCCCTAATGGTTCATTCTTCTAAGCTGGTTAAGACTCGCCATTTATGAAGATCAACCGCTAGTGACCATATTTACGAATGGTTGATGATGATAAACTGGTTACATCTACCTGCCTGGTACCCAAGTCATGTTCACCAGCGGTTGGACCTCTGTGAGGCGAAGCACATACCATTTTTGAGGCGCGGAGGGTGCTGATTCGTATGGGGATTGGTATGGGGATGCGGAGTTGATGGGGGCACACTACAGGTAATCAAAATCCAACATTGAAGCTATGGGTTGTGCTCTTTCGTGCTTGTTTTTTTGGTTCGAACTTTATAGAAACCAAGATTGGCAATGCCCATGTACATGATTGACTGTGCCTATCAACGATACAACAAAATGTCATTTGCCTTTTGCCTCATGTCATCAAGCCTGGGCATATCCATACCGTTGGAATGACCCATCTCTATGTTTGCTTCTTGCCAAACTGATCTTTGTCAATAGTCCTGGGTGATGTCCAGTTGGACAACCATCGTGGATGGCCGCTGATGGTGCCATTTTTGTTTGCTTTTGGTTCTACGTGCACGTTACTGCAAGTAAGGGGGCTTTGCCCACTGACCGCTTTCAAAGTCAAACCAAAGTTATATTACTGTAGGTGATTGAATAAAGTAACAGTAATAATATAAACTTTGGTTTGACTGATTTTGTATACAGTTGTTACAGTAATATAACCAACGTTTATATTACAGTTTATATTTGTATATTTGCTGACTTGTTTCCATTGTTTCTGCATCTTCGCCTATACCCTGGTGGCCTTCAAGTTGCTGGTCCGCAGCTGATCACCAAAGCATCATATCAGCTTTCCGTTGGTGGTAAGCTATGCCCCCGGCCATGGGTCCCCATTACCATCATTTTTATAGGCTATAGCCCATGTTTTGGAGGTAAGAAACATTAAGAAACCTATCTGTTTCAGGGTTTGGGGGGGCCCACCATTGTTACTATTGTGGCCACGGATTGTTTAGAAGCAACAATGTGGATTAGTTATTTACAACAGTAGCTACTAAGATATTAGCAACGATACTGGGGAGATAGCCAGCAATTGGTGACAACACTGATAAACAACCTACGATTGTTAGTTACACAATCCCCCGACTATTGGTTGCTGGTCCCTCCGATGACTTTCTACCACCCACCCTACTTGTATCATTGTTTGTTACGAGCTTCTTGGTTATGTCCTTCTGATCATGGAATTCTTGACTATCTCCCTACTATGTACCATTGGACCATTCCTGTTACCCCTTACTAAGTTATTAAGCTGCTACTGTTGCAAAAACAACTGCTACGCATGTTGACCGTGCTTGTCACCCATTTTTGGCCATCTTCCTACTGTGATCTCTTCCGGAGTTACCTCCGACCAGCTTGTTGGTACCAGCTGGTTTTCATCACGGTTCTGGCCGGTGGTTGGGAGGGAGCGAGGCCCGGAGCCATGGATATCCATTCCTATCCTTTTAAAATTGGAGCCAGTTGGGGCTACTAGAGGTGTCCACCAACCAAATGGTAGTTCACCCTGGTTATTGGGCTTGCAACTGGCCTGATCTGATTGATGATGATTAGCTAATTGATGATTGTTGAGTTTGTTTCTCATGTTCCAACCAAACAATATTAGCTAACTGAGTTGATAACTAAAGAAACTACCAGTGATGCTAGACATCATACGAATCATACAGGCAAGTGGTGAATCTAAACCAACTACTGACTGGTAGTTAACCATCATATATCTATGGTTAAATGGCTTATCAATCATCTTAGTGGTAAATCTAAACCACCTTCCAACTTGGGTCGCAATTCACTGGTTGAAATTGCTGCGTAAGTTGAATCCCCTGCCGCGCGTTGCGGATGTCCCAGGGTGGCTTGACCTTCGATGAACAACGACGCATTGAGGAGACCGCGGCGGTGAACTTTGTGGCCACTGCTGGTGAAGGGTGGACTGATATCGGTTAAAGTTTATATAGTCATGGACCATGGAAGGTTTATGGTTGATGATGGTTGATCGATGGTTGATTGATGGTTGATCGATGGAGTAGATCGATGGCTTATTGATGGAGTAACTTGATGGTTGATCTATGGCTGATTGATGGAGTGAACTGATGGTTGATTGGGGGTTGAGTATAAAACACGTTGTTGATGGCTGATGCTGGTGATTACTTAATAGGCGACGGTTGATGGTTAGCGATGGTGATAATGGTAGGCCATGATGGCGGTTGAGAAGCCGGTCCTGGATAGTGACGGTTTCATTGGTGGTAGCATGTCACTGATGTTGAACAAGAATCGGTGTGGGAGAACAATATGGATTGCTACTTGAAGGTGGTGCAACAGCTACAACCAATGGCTGCTACTTAATGCTAATGGCCATGGTCATTCATTTATTGTTACACTGATCATGTGTGCGGAAGTGATGGTGAAAGGATGGTGGAATCTACGGACATGGTTTACATTGATTGATGGTTGGCTTAATGAAGATCCATCCAACCAGTTGTTTACAATGGAGCTGATGAATGACGACCTGAGGTATGTCCATCATAGCTATCAAGTTCAAAAAGCAGAGTCAAGGAATTGATGAACATTGAACAATCAGTATGTATAGTGAGACGCCTTATTTGACCTGCTTCTGAGTGGAGCTAGGTCCATGGCTCACCAGGGGATGACCAGTGCCCGCGGCGGATGCCGTCGCAGGAGTTCCACATCTATGACCAAGCTGGAGAGATGCGTTGCTCGGTTGATGCCGACCATGAGTTGATGTGGTTGGTAACATGGCCAGCTGGGTCAAAAGTGAATATAAGTGGTTAAAAACCCACAAATTACTTTACTTCGAGTGATCTCCACCATGTCATGTCAACACCGCTTGTTGATTCCTCTTTTGTCTGACATTCTCTCCGACATCTCTTCTGACATTCTTTCTGACATATCTTCTGACATTCTCTCTGACATTCTTTCTGGCATATCTTTTGACATTCTTTCTGACATCTCTTCTGACATTCTTTCTGACATCTCTTCTGACAATCTCTCTGACATTCTTTCTGGCATTCTCTCTGACATTCTTTCTGACATATCTTTTGACATTCTCTCTGACATTCTTTCTGGCATATCTTCTGTCATTCTCTCTGACATATCTTCTGACATTCTTTCTGACATATCTTTTGCCATTCTCTCTGACATTCTTTCTGGCATATCTTCTGACATTCTTTCTGACATCTCTTCTGACATTCTTTCTGACATCTCTTCTGGCATTCTTTCTGACATATCTTCTGACATTCTCTCTGACATTCTTTCTGGCATATCTTTTGACATTCTTTCTGACATCTCTTTTGACATTCTTTCTGACATCTCTTCTGACATTCTTTCTGACATCTCTTCTGACATTCTCTCTGACATTCTTTCTGGCATATCTTTTGACATTCTTTCTGACATTTCTTCTGACATTCTTTCTGACATATCTTGTGACATTCTCTCTGGCAGATCTTTTGACATTCTTTCTGGCATGTCTACTGGCATTCTTTCTGACATATCTTCTGACATTCTCTCTGACATTCTTTCTGGCATATCTTCTGACATTCTTTCTGACATTCTTTCTGACATATCTTCTGACATTCT
>VSDK01019126.1:97505-114625 GCA_009767595.1 Symbiodinium kawagutii | reverse complement strand
GGCAGCCACCACTGGCCGCGGATGGTCGTGGTTGAGGTCCGGCAGCCACCAGTAGGCATACATGATCGTGGTTGAGGTCCGGCAGCCACCACTAGCGGCGCTTGGTCGTGGTTGAGGTCCGGCAAGGGAGGAGGACGATGAGGAGAAGGAGAGGAGGAGAAGTCAGCTCTGATAAAATCTAACAACCCTCACCTGACAGGTGGGGAATAATAGGGAAGACAATGGCCAATAGGGGTACAGCGCCAAATACCCGTGGGTCAAGCAGTTACTCAACCTACAATGGGGAGTGATAGCCATCAATTTCATAGGGAAAACAGAGGGGAAAAACAGCAGGGGACAGGGCTGACCCATAGCCATGTGGTAACCCAGAATCTGCCTGGTATTCATGGTAAATTGGCCAAATGGTTCATGGTCAACAACTGACGCTTAACATCCAAAGGTTATCAATCAAGGATTCGAAGTTTAAGCCATTGGGTGAGATATACCAAAATATGCCAAGACATGCCAAGAATGAGATTGATATCAAAGAGGCCAAATTAATGGATGAATTATAAGCCATCATCAATTCTATCCCAAGAATTCAAAGGGTTGATGATGGTTTACAGGGCTTTGTTTTGGGTAGGGACTCATGGTTAAGTAGTTGGTATAATGGTTGATAATAAGGCGCAATATTTTCACAAATAAGCAACAATATTAACGACTATGGGCTACAACCATCCGAAAAGCATGGATGAACCTCGCAAAAAGCACTCGGGACTGTATTGATATGTGAGCAGTTCATAGGGCCCCACCTGACCCATATCCATATTGGAAGAACGGGAGTTAGTCAAAGCTAAATCTTATGGGCTAAACAAATGCACTGGCTGGTGGTTGGAAGCTAAGGGGCCAGGATATCCCTATATCCTTTCAAGGTGAGCGATTCGGAGCCACCAGAAGTGTAGATCGATGTTTGAATGGACCCCCGTCTCAAAATGATCATTCCCGATGTTGGCGTCCGAACGTTGCAGCAACTATGTGGATGATTCCACAGTTTGGGTGTTTAGATGGTGTGGCCTCCCTAGTTATACGGGGGTTCATCAGCAGTTTAACTATATATTTCTATCTAACACAATTGGTAGTTACCCTTACTTATGACTAGCTATACGTGGGTCATTTTGTAGTTCATGGTATTGGTGATTCATGTGGACGGTGGTTGTGTTGTTTCTTTTCCACCATTGAGACTGCTGGAGACTCTGCAGTTGCAGTTGATCTCGGAGCCTGGTCGCGTCAACTATCCTATCGTCCAGGTGTATCATGGGAGGTGGTTTTCAATCCTGAGCCCAGCAGCTGTATCCACTGTGAAACTACGATTTTGTCCAGGGACCAGGGTTGGTTCCATGGCATATAATCATGGCAAATAGCCTTATAAGGTGGGTTTTACCCCCTATGATTATGGTTGGTCAAAACAATGGTTAGTACACAGAGTATGTTAGTAAGCCATGATTTTTTTGTTGTTTGTCAGCCATTACTAACCATACGTGAACATTCACCATTGTTACCCACATATTGGCTATGATTAGTATCAGCCATGATTTTTACCATTGTACTAGCCACAAGCAACCATTGTTTGCCAAATGGTGGTGGCTGGCTTTTCATCCTTGCTTGTTGTTGATTTCTCCAAGTACCACTCTGCGCGGTGTGAGGTAAATCAACCACCCACGAAGAACAGGCGGGTTGGCGATAGCCTAACGGGTGTGCCATGGTTCATAGGGGTTAGCATTCGTCGATTGTGGTTGCTAGTAGTTGCTGGTGCTTGAACTTTGAGTGAGTTGATAGGTGGTTCATGCTCAGTACTGGCTGATAAATGCTTGTTAGGTTGACAAACGAAAATGGCGGTTCCCAAAGCCATAGGGGTACCCCCAGTTGCATCCTGTCATTTACACTAGCAAACCAACCATGTTTAAGGGTTCCCTATTCTGAGAAATCACCAAATATGTACTTGTTCAAATCAATTTTGGCAGATTTCTAGTGTTCCGGCGTTCGCAAGCTGGTTGGACGTTTTTGTTTTGAGGAGGGCATCTCAAGCAGAACTGGGATGGTAGCGGCCAATCTACAGCCGCGTCAGCCAAGTGGTGGTTGATAATCAACGAAGCCTTCGAGGCCCTGGACACGACAAGACACATCTTGTCGTGTGAGATCCACCATCCCGTCAGCGCAGAACTGAGCGGGTCCTACAGCGACATTGGTGCAAAGCTTTCAAAGGCACGAAGATTGGCGGCCAGCTTCACTCGTATTGGCGGCCAGCACGAAGATTGGCACGTTACGTGGGAGATGCTGGGAGGCAATCCTTTCACAACCTTGTTGGTCACCCAGCATTGCCTGGATGGAAATGAGTGGCAAGCGACATCTACTACATGGGCTTTGATGCTCTTCGTAAACCATTGGAGGTCAAAATTGATAAATCAGTCAGTGCCACCTATGTGCCGAGCTCGGAGCTGACAATGTGAGGATATTATGAGCCAGTACTGAATATATAACCAAAGCTACTTTTGTGGTCAAGAATGATTAATATTTAATAAGAACAGTTTATATTGTTATGCAATTGATCACAAAAATTGACGGATGTATCTTGCCCTGGTTCTGCCCCAAGCTCTGCTGGTGGCCAAATGATTCGTGTCATTTCATGTCCATGCCTGAATGGTGCCTGCTTTGGTTTTGGGGATCGTTCCAGGTTTCCATAGCTTTCCCCTGCTTTTGGACACTTAGCTTGTATCGTACGGCGGGTTCATTTGATATCTTGTGCCAGTGTGCCCCCAGCAAAGCAGACATCAAGGTTTTCATTCATTCCCATTATCTTTTTCGTCGGGATATTTGCAAAATATACTTTATGATGTATGTTTTATGTATATGCTTATATCATCCCGCAGTTCTGCATATGACTTTCGTGTGTCACAATGCTTTTGGTTCGCCTGGGGTCCATGCTTTGCTGCATCATGATCACTGATCATCACTCTTGTTTGTATTGTTGGGGGTTGATTAGTAAACCCCCCCCTCTACCCTACTCTTGACTACTCTACTCTACTCTTCTCGACTCTTCTCTTCTGTTCTCAACTCTTCTCTTCTCTTCTCGACTCATCTACTCTACTCTTCTCAACTCTTCTCTTCTCTACTCTACTCTTCTACTCTACTCTTCTAATAAAGGGATCATCCATTTCAGCAAGCTCTCAGTTTTGTAAATGGCCAATAGAAAGCACAAGAGAAAGATAAAGAACTCAAAGGGAAAAGGATAAGATAGAAGCAGCCAGGACCACCCCAAGCAAAAAAATGCATTAATCCACCCCCTTTTGGTAAACCTATTATTCAACAACTTGGCTCTTCCTGGGCTACCCTCTTGGAAAATTGAAAAAGCTCAATTGTTCAAAAGGAGTTTAATAAAGGGATCATCCATTTCACCAAGCTCTCAGTTTAGTAAATTGCCAACAGAAAGCACAAGAGAAAGATAAAGAACTCAAAGGGAAAAGGAAAAGATAGAAGCAGCCAGGACCACCCCAAGAAAAAAATGCATTAATCCACCCCCTTTTGGTAAACCTATTATTCAGGTGTGCGTGGGCTGCCTAATTCTGACCACGCACATCACTTTAGACATTTTGGTAGACAATCTGACTGAGACATTGTGTCCGCCTCTTGCACTGCTGGGGGCGTTCACTTGACCGAAGTGAGAGGGTTAGTGGTGGTTGATCATTGAAGCAAACATCTAACGATCAGTAATCAAGGTGTTTGCTTTATCAACCACCACTAACCATTACCAACCAACGTTTCATCTATTGATCATACAGGATCATGCACCATTGGAGGAAATGCATCAACTGTGAGTCATGAAGAAACCATCAAATAGTTCGCCATGAACTAGCCATCAACTAACGAAATAACCAAGCCATCAGTCAACCATTATTTACAAAACACCGTTCACAAACTAGCCATTGGTTAGCTACCGCAAATCCGATGATCAGTCCACCGTCATTTCAAAAACACGTTTCGCAAACTGGCCATCGGTCAACCAGTGAATCAAAACCACTGATTATCCCATCTTGGTGGCCTGGTAAATCACTACTATTGAAAAAAAATACAAATTAGTCAGTAATTCATCAGCAATAATTAACCAATTAACCAATATGAACCGACTAATCATTGCCTGATATGAATGATAGTCTGATACGAATTCATCAATCATTGCCTGATATTAATCATTGCCAATATTACTCATTAGTCAGTAATTGCAATCAACCAACTAGCCCATCATTAACCAATATTAGTCATTAGTCTGTCATTACCTGATATTAACCAGCGAACCAACCATTCTCTTAGTTAATCATTACTTAACCTCATTAATCATTAGTTAATCATTCTCATTAGTCAATCATTACCTGATATTAATGGTTGATTGATATTACATTGATCATTAGTTAATCATTACCTGATATGAATGGTTAATTGATCAATTAGTTCATGGTTGGTTGATACTAATGAACCAATTAACCACTCAACCAGCGAACCAACCATTCTCATCTCTGCGCCGCCACAGCTCCGGTGCAGGTGGCTCGGCGAAGGCAGAAACTGGAAGACTGGGCACAGATCGTGTGCCCTGGCAGCACTGCGTCCTATGGTCTCATGGGACCATGGCGGGGGACGGTTGATCCAGGTGGGTTTGCTGGTTGATGAATGTTGATGATGGCTGATTTTGGGGGTAAATGATGATTGTGATAGTGATTGACTATGGTTGATAAAATTGTGATTTTTCATGGTTCGTGAGTCGTAACAAAGGGGTTGATGACCATTACGATGACTACGTGTTGTTGATGGTTGAGATTGGCCAGTAGTTCTTGATCAATGGTTGTCAGGAATACTGCTGTCGGTCAATACCACCAGGGAGACATGATCCCCATAGGCAACAAGCAAAAAGGCTTGCTTTGCAGCAGTAGCCCAATGTGTACCTTGAGCCAAAATGGCTACGGTGCTAGCCTAATGCATTGTCCATATGAAGTCACTGTCAGCTAGCCATGTTGGCTGGTTTGCGAAACCAGGCACATCAAAAACAAAAAGCAGAGTGACACACATTCATGTCACTAGAGGTCACTGACCTCCATTCAAGCTCATTTCCTCCCATCTGCATGCAGGGCTGAGTCTTGCCTTCTCTGTTGCCAGCCTGAGCCATCCCTCAGTCACTACATGCCAGATTACCACAGATTACTCCGTGGCAACCTTGCACACTGCAAGCTAAAGGGAGATGAGCCATCCACATGGATGTCGGGACATGAAGCAAAACCGCTGTTGCTTGTCTTAGGCTATCTTATGAAACTAGTGGGAGCCTGATTTGACTTTGGCATGCAGCTTACGCAAGCAGCGATGCTGGCATATAAGGTGATGCATTCGTACAACCTGGGATTGGGGCCGGCAGCTTTCTTGGTGGGTAACCTATCTCAAATCAAGATGGTGCCACGTTATGGGTTATGCTGATTTTATGAAGATGGCAGCTTCCGTGCGGGATCGAAGATTTTGGCCCTTGTGCAAGGCCAGCAGCGCTCAATTGTGGAAACTGCAGGAGATGGCAAAAAAATAGAGACAGCCGTGGTTGATCCAAGTGACAGCAAAATCACAGCAACATTGAGAACATATTGCAAAGAAGTGAAGTTGTTGGACTTCAAGTTGGATCGGAATCTTGCTGCTGTGCTGATCACTGCTGTTGACGAGCAGACTCCAATCTTTGACATCGACTTTGTGAAGTTGCTGAAAAAGGAAAATGGGATGTCCATTGTGAGTTCAGGGCCCCAAAAGCCAGTGGCGGCTTACAAGATACACCGGCCAAGAAGCGACCAAGCTTGGGTGGAAATGAAGTCACGCCAACATTGAGAAAATGCAGGACCTTGGCAAGAACACCCACTGATGGATGAGAACAGATCGCTGCCTGTGAGCCAACCTTGTGTCCTCGTAGGGTGGGAGTCAAGTGATGCTCAACATGATTGCGACTTTTGAGATCAAATTATTCCAACCACTAAAGCGTGATGATTGCGACGAAGTTCCCAAAAACATGACACAACTACATGGCTGTGGGTCAAAACCCCGTATTTGGCTATGGGTCAATAATAATCAACCAACTAATAGGGGATAACCACCAACAAGAATGAGGGAAACAATGGTTATAATGATAATGATAGGGGAACCAGGGGTACAGAGTTTTGACCCACAACAATTTTTGCTGATTGATGGTATGATGGTTTAGAACCCTGCCATGAACTATGCTAAGCGCAAACTGCTGGCACTTCTATGAGTAGATTCCTGAATTTTGCGCTCGATCAGTGCAAATCCCATTGTGGATTTCACCTGAGTAAAGAAAAGAAATGCAGGAAGTCAACTAAGCAACCAGCCAATTTCAATAAACCAACCAACTAATCAACCAACCAACTGTCAAGAATCAACCAACCCTGTTCGTTTATGGACCAAAGTCTCGGTTTTCAGGCACCTTTTTGCACGGACACCGGTGTTGCAGGTGAAAACCATGTTAAAGAACGATGATTCCTAGGTCAATGGACACGGCTATCGGTCAGTTCACCCTTAGTCCCTTTGATTTCCCCATCATTAACCAGGCTGTGTTCCCTAGAGTTTGGTTGGTGACCTTATCCCCCATGAAAGTTGGTTGACTGCTTGGCCCAGCTCGCCATATACTTCCGCCTGGTTGAACTGCTTCACTTCCCTGGGCCCTGGTTGCTAGTAATGGTCGTCGTCCAGCCTGGTCCAAGCTGTTCCCAGCCCCCTGGACCCCCCCCCGTAGGGGGATTTTCGGGGACCCGCAGCTGCTCCCCGAATCAACCAGAGGTTAGCTCAGAGTTGTTTGATTCAATTGGCCGGTTCCAAATCAAATCGCCATTAGCAATAAGTAAAACTACATGACAGATCATTTGCATTTTCCAGTCACTTCTGATTTACTGTCAAAAGATCATGCCAGTGAATCATGATTGAAACTCTTCACTATGTTGGTCAAAGATGGTCAGTGGGAAAGAATAGCCGGCAAGACAATAATCAATTAACCAGCATTTCACCATCGATAATTAACAATCAATAACTAGTTCATTGATGTTCATTGGTGGTCGTGGTTTTAATCATGTTGAATTTCCCCAACAGTCGGAATGGTTGGTTGATTGACAAACATATGTCTCATTGGGATTGAAATATCACCCAGCTAATGGATGACGCGGCTAGATTTCAAGAGCGTTCAGCCAAGTGACCTGAACCGCAGCAAACACCAAGGGAAAAGGAGAAGGACACGGGCGACGGGCTGTTGCAGCGGCTGTTACTCGATCTAGGGAAAAGGAACAAACATGATGATTGGGTGGTTTTTGTTTCATGTTTGTTGATCTTGAGTAACGAATCCAAGTGACTCGTCAATGATTGGGAGCAGCGACTAGTAGCAACTAGTTGGTGCCGCTGCTAAAGGAACAACAGATTGAAATGATTTCAGGGCATGTCCAAAGCCTGCACACAACTCCGCAGAAGGGAGTCTTGCTGGAGCACTTCCAGAAATTCTTGCCGCTTGCAGTGCGGCTTTGCCGGCGTAAGGACACTGAGATAGGATGCTTGCGAGGATTCAGACAGCATTTCAGAGGCACCGCAGTGGACATCATGACGAGTACTCATTAGTCGAGTCTTGTGTGGGCCAAAGTAAGTAGTCAATATGCCCTGTTTGCAGCAACCAATGACGACAAGCCGTGGCAGGCCGCAGCAGGAGAGGCTTCCTGACCCCGCGAGATTGTTTCGTGGTAGTGGAAGCGCAGCAGCGGCGCAACGGGTGCATTCAAATGGGGAGACCGGAACAGCTGACAGTATCGGTGCTGCTGTACAGCAATGGATCGTGGACTCTGGAAGCCATTCATGATTGCGCATGGGCTTTTCGTCTGATCGCAACTGGAGAGGTCAGGCTTGTTTTGCCAGCAACTGTTCGCCACAAAAAAATGGCAAACATACAGACTAATTAGGAGCAATGATGCATTGACAATTGACATGTTATTTTTTCGATTGTACAGCTGCCATGGCTAGTAGCAACAGGAAGGGACCCAA
Source organism: Symbiodinium kawagutii (assembly GCA_009767595.1). Classification (NCBI taxonomy): domain Eukaryota; class Dinophyceae; order Suessiales; family Symbiodiniaceae; genus Symbiodinium; species Symbiodinium kawagutii. The sequence continues at coordinate 106,537 of VSDK01019126.1, read as the reverse complement.
CCAGCTGTCGGTATGCTGGTCATCATGGGACCTAGGAGCTTCGGAGTCAGCTTAGCATCACAAGCCAGTGACCATTTATGACCATTCATGAAACATACATAAGCCACAATTGACTTCATTATGGACTCATTTGTGATGGTTTACGATGCTTATTCATTCTTATCCTACTTCCTAAGGAAAGATGGCTTCATCATTCCTTACCCTTCCAGTTACCTTTGCAAGAAGTAACCAACCCCAGTTAACGGCTAACGGTAGAACCAGCTGGTTCCCGGCCCTAACAGTAACATCACTGTCTCTCCACCCCACACGGTAGCTACATAATGCGCTCTGTATGAGCTTGCGCAGCTGCGTTCGCAGAGGCTGCAAGACATAAGCTCTGGCGCCTTCTGAGCATGTGATATCCATTTGTTGGTTTCTTAGAATGGGGGTACCCCAAATCATCCGATTTGTGGATTCTTTGATATAAATCAACTATTCAAAACGATCAACCAACCAGTTTGGGGATCACCCACTAAACACTCTCTTGGTGATTACAAAATCCGTTGTTGGCGTTTGAAGAAACCTCCATTTGTGTCATGTCGATCTGTCATGGAAAATTTGTCGTTTATTTTTGGAAGTCTTTTCACTAGCCTCAGAAATGGAGCCATGTCTATTTTGCTGTGTCCACATTTAGGAGCTACCATCAGTTTCACCTCAAGTAGTTGTGTGATCTGTGGTAATATCATCAAAAACAGGAGGGGTTATTAGCTTCTGGATCTACCGTTGTTTTTTTTGTGGTTGCCATTTGTTGCGTTTTACGGAATCGGCTTGCTACATTCCAACAGGTGCGACATGCAGGGCACATGGGACGTGTTTCATGGCATGGTTGACGTAATGTATTGCATGGCAACCAAGACATCCCACTGAAGAAGTACTTTTTTACTGACTTGTTTTAGACGATTTCCCTGGACGAAGTCACATGTGTTTTCCACACTGAACGCCACTCAGAAGAAACACATGAAAACCAGTAGCTTAGGGAAGGAAAAGTGTAACATCAAATTGATGAACTTCAACTCATTTAAAACATAAATCAAATCATATACAATTGCTATACCTCCCAGTCTTGTTGGAAATTATTACACCCAGATTACCAATCATTAAGCAGCAAAGCTTAATTAACTATTTGCATTAACATTGCGTGATAACCATCAATTAGGTTTAAATCAAATGAATACCACCATTACCGATCATTAACGATATGAACCAGCTCGTTGACATATCATTAACCAATCATTGGTTATTGACCCGTGCTTACTATTTGCAATCATGAACCAGACATTACCAAGTTATACTGGCTAACATTGGTTACCCCCATAATGTGAGTATTAAGATTCTGGTTGGTGGTTTTCAACACGTTTATTATTTTCTCTAATGTTAAGCAAGGGTTGGTTGGTTGCCCAATATTTTTTGTAGAGGTTGACATTGTCGAGAAGTATTGGTTAATTCCAGCTAAGTAAATTGGCCCGCAGTTGTATTTTACCTCCGTTGTATTGAGACCGACAGGTCGTTGGTCATTTCATCCCCATTACCAAGCATCAAACATTAATGGCTATATCATATTACTAAAACATACTAAAACCAGCTACTTCACCATTGCTTATCAAAATCCATGCTCACGTATTAGTGGATTAATATCCCTGTAATTCAATTGGATAATCCTCATGATTGGTCAATATTGGTAGATACCCCAATATGGGTTAATTCCCCCATAATATTGGTTCATACCCCCATGATACTGCTTCATATAGTTATATTGGCTATGTTGGTTGACACCCCTCCCAAGCAGAACTATATATATATATATAACAGTATTAACCAATAGTTAAGCCTATAATACAACTAAAATGATCCCAAATTAATTCTATTGGTCAATGTATTGGTTAAAAATCAATTGTATCCAAGGTTAATTCCTATTGGTTAAGTCAAAATATTTCCAAGTGAATTCTATTGGTCAATGTATTGGTCACCCCCATATATTAGTTATGTTGCTGAACATATTGGTTAATATATATCGACCACTAACTGATTATTGAATACCTTCCATTTATAACATTACCATAGCCATACCTGTCAATTGAATCAGCAGTATTGAATAGCTCCCATTTATTGGTTAATATATCCTCCCAGCAGTTATTGGTTATTTGCTGGTTAATACATAACCATAACCATTATGTAGATATTGACCATATGTTACAAGGTGGGCCCCCAACCACTTATAAGTTGAGTTACAACCCCTATAACTGGTAGAAATCACCCTAGTTAGATAAGTTATAAACCAACTTATAAGTGGTTAGGGGCCCACTTTGTAGTTATGTTGCTACCTCCCAACCATATATTGACCATATATTACTTGATTATTAACAATATATTATGCAACAGTTATTGTTTATTTGCTGGTTATTGTGTTGCTACCTCCCATTTATTGGTTACTGCTGATTCAATCGACCCCTCGAATCCGTCACGCCAGGAGCAGATGCGCCTGAATCCTCGCAAGGCCTTCGCCGTGAAAACGCCAAACCTGGAGGACACCGGCGTTGCGTCGCGGCCGCGCCCTGGTGCCCTGGTGCCCAATCTGAAGGAGGTGAAGCAATCAAGGGGAACCTACGGAAATTGAGGGACCCAAGAGTGAATGAACCTAAGTGATTTTAGTTGGTTAAGCAAGGGTAACCTTCGTTGGTTTGGTCGGTTAAGTGTTAGCTAAGGGTAATCTAAGTTGAGCAACTGTTACCGAATAGCTGGGATATCCGTTGGGTACAGCTTCTGTAGACTAACTTACAAACTGTTATTTTTGCTGTTACTTAATCCTTTTCCATCAGCCAAACTCAACGTAAGTGAACCGACCAACTGACCTAAATGAACTAAACCTAAGTGCCAGTGCTATCTATACTTATGCTATGTTCTGTTAAATGTAATTATACTGGAATGGCTTCTAAAGCACCGAAGCCAACGGCAACGGTGGGTTCTCTCTTCACAAAAGGATGCCTTCTACCTGATCGCCGTGGCATACGACTTGGATGGAAACGGCTTGTTCCTATGCAGCAGGGAGCAGAGGTTACTCATGGTGAACCATGCCATGGGTGATGATGGTGAGTGATGCTTAATGATGGTCAGTCATGTGGCCCAGCGGTTAATGATGGTTTATGATGATTTATGATCGCTGGTGAGAATTTATGATAGTTAGTGATCTTAACGACAGTAAGTAGTTGTTTCACCTGATTAATTACATGGTCAATGGTCAGTGATGGTAAATAATATGGATATTGACGTTCAATGAATGCTATATGATACTTGCTGGTGGTGAATGAAATTTGGCAGTGGGTCAAAACCCCGTACCCCTGGTTCCCCACCATGAACCATTGTTTCCCTCTTATTGTTGGTGGAAATCCCTCCATTAGTTGCTTGATTAATATTGACCCATGGCCATTTTGGTTGTCGGAATTGGATCGACTATTTTTTCGATACCAGAGGCGTCATGCCCGGGAGCCAGCAGCTTGCTTCAACGAAGCTGGCACCAGCCCGGTTAGTCAAACTCATGAAGTGCCCCCAACGGTTCTAGGTCATATCCAACATGTACAGTGCCGAGCTGGAAACCTATGTCTTTGGTTGTATGCATTTGGCAAATCTTTCTGTGCGTTATGCAGAATATACCTCCTGAATCATCAATTCAATGCCACAGTTGATATAACATCCACTGCTTAAGCAACAATCGCAAATAATTACAATGGACATATACTTATGATTTTATATGGAATGGTCAGGGGATGATTTATGTCGCCCCATGGTTGGTTGAATGGTCTTAAAGGCACTGGCTAAAACTGGTTCATGGTTGTAGACAGACTGTATCGAAGTTGACAAATGGTTTGTGATGAGTACTCTAGTACTAAGTCGCATAATGCTGGTTAATGATGATCAATTTAGAATCGGTAATGATGCGCATTGATTCATTTGGTTAATGATGGCCATTGAAGATTGATAATGGTTGATAAGCTTGTGAATACTCAGGGAACACAGCATCACCATGGCTGAGATGGTGGAGAACTTGATTCCCAGACTGAAACAACTTAAGTGATGCTGGGCTGATCATGAGCTGTTTGTTGTCCCTGATGATGATATAGTGGGATACTACTGTAGCAATCGACGGTTTTGTTTTCCTAGGATTTTGGGTTGCACATGAGCTATATGTGGTTGTTTTTTTTTGATGTGGTGCATGCCATTGATATGAACCATCATCAAACTAACAACATATAGCTCATATTCAAATACAACTGTCATTGGTATGAGCTATATGTAGCTGCCATAGTATGCAATACAACTGCCTTTGCGATTTAAATTCCATATTCCGATCTTCCTATAGATCGTTGACGTGCAAATTTTGGTGATTTCCAACTTGCGAAATGTATCAAGGAGAGGGTAAGGATCATCGATAGAACTTTTCTAGCCATGATCGGCCATCATTAGGTAAGATAAATCTTCATGAATTACAATGTGGGCCCTGAAGTTAACATGCGAGTTAAGATAGTTATAATTTGGGTTAGGAAAGTTAAGTTGAAGTTATGTTAACTCATGTTAGACGATTTTATAACCTAAGTTATAACTTGTGTAACTTTTTATGGTCTTTTTTTCGTATAGAATTTCCGTTTCCATAGGTTTAGAAGATAGGCGTTGTTTTGAGGCACATATAAGCTGGCAGGAGCGCGACAGGTGCGTTTTTTCTAGGGAAAGTTGTACCGTCATGGTAAGCACGTGATGACAGCATCTTTGGCTGCCCACCATGCTGGAACATGTAGACCTCCCGGCAGAGATTTGTAGTGTAGAAAGGCTTTCGCATTCGAGACACGAAAGCTTTTGTGGGACCGTCTGTCCTCTGTCAGCTGCAAAACCGAAACGTACAAATACAGCTGGTTCTCTTTTGCCAGGCAGAACTGCAAGACTCCGCCTGAAGTGCGGTCTTTTCCCCACAAGAGGACGTCTTTTTCCTGAAGGGAACGCTGATGCAAGCGGCAACTGGCACTCAACGTTGCACCTTCAATGCCAGTGGCAGCCTTCGCAGTAGCATGCGCGGCAGCAATTGCTTGCTGTACTCTCCTGTGCAATCATCTGCACGAAGAAACTGTTGGAGAATATCCGCATACAGCTTTTTGAAGTCTTGATGCGACGACTCGACTCCAAGACAATTGATTGCCATGCCAGTTTTCACATAATGTTCCGGCAGATGCAATCTGTGGTGATGCTTTGGCCGAACCGAATCGGGATAAAGCGCGGCGAACATCTCTTGATGTTTGCGCTGTTCTCGATCCAGTTCCCGCCATTGGGCGGGATCAACCGCCCAGCGGATCAAGTCCACGCATATGCACAACTGCAAGAAACATTCGCAGTGAGGTCGCATGGACTCCACCGCAAGCCAGACACTAGCGCAGATCCACCGGAACAACGGTAAAATCGCTTTCGTCTGATCTGCACTTCCTTTGTACACATCTTGGCCAAACAAGGCAGGCGTCCATAATCTCTTGCTCCAATAACGGGTTTCCGTAGGAGCGTGGCGCCTCCACTCTGCTGTTTGCACAGCAGTTTGTAGGGCGTCCGTCGTAACACCAAGGTGTGCTCTGGCGGCTGTCAGCAGTAGAATGATCTCTGTGTTAGCAATGCCGTTGCTAAAGTAGCAATGCATGGAGTCATTCATTGCCATAGAAAGGTCAAACTTTGCTGAGACCATCGGGTCTGCCCAGAGGCTTTGTTTCTCCAGCACAAAGCCAAGACATTTCTCCCTCAACTCCTTGTCAGCTTTGCTCATCGTGTCGACAGCGGTCAACCATCGCGCAATGCAACGCTTAAGATCTCCTACATCATATTTTTCGAATCGATCCAGGTCATGTTCAGCAACAGTGAAGAAGTGTTCCGGATCGTTTTCTGCAGCAGCAGCCCCACGCATCACACAGTTGCTGCAAAACATGCACGGCTTGAGTGCAGCTGAGCCTTTCGCACTGAAGGCCGTCCGCTGTGAGTCAAGGTCTGAGATGAAAGCAATCAGTTTCAGAGACACTTGACAAGTGTCTGTGACTGGGAAGGACGTTTCCAGGTCAGCGGTGAACCAAGCATGCAAAAAGGCGCGGGTCACCGCCGCGATCCCTCCCTGGCAGCGTTTCACTTCGTCATGGCTGATTGCCGCCACAGGTATCCACGCTCGCGCACTATCTTTGATCGGTTCAAAGACGCTGAGCATGCAGTAGAACAGCAAGGTCTTCTGACGCAGCTGCGGATTCAAGACATTGCCCGCCGTGCACTCATCATGCGCCAAGATGACACGGATTTCCTGCCCACTGTGGGCCACAAACAATCTCTGTAAGGATTGATTGTGTTGCACCATTTGACGCCATACTTGCTTCATGTCTGCCATGAAGAACGTTTCCTTCGCACCAGATCGTAGACCGGCAACCACGACCGGATGAAAGCAAGCACGAAACGGAGCCAACGCAAGCCCTACCTTGCCTTTGAAGGCTCCTGTCGCTGATTTCTTCCGGCCATGCTGTCCCGACAGCAACCGACTCAGCTGGAAGATGCTGTTCTCACTGTAGCTGGCTACAGCTTGTTGCAACTCTGTGTGACCCAGCCGGGCAAATGGCGACGAACTACTGCTAGCCATTGCTGCGGAGGAAAACAGACAACACAGACTCAAACCATATTACCCCCAAAGTGAAACGACCAAACCTGGCTGAAGCAAAGACTCTTTTTTTCCTCTTACATTTTGTTTGTTGAGAGACGAAGGTCTAAAGTTGTTACAACATCTAGCAGCCACGTCCACATCTCACCTACAAAGATGTCACTGTGCTTTTCGAGGAAACGCCGAGTGGAAGACAACTCCTGTCTGAACCGGCGGCGATCTGGATGGAGTATTATCCATCGACCGCTCGCTTCTGTCTGCTGAGTCGCGTCAACAACCGTAAAGTGCAGGGTACTAAACGCAGACACGTCCCAACCCAACAAAAGACCGCGGATTGCTGCTAAACAATTCTGACAGAATAATTTCAAATCCATCATGTTCGGCTTATCCGCAGACACACTGATTTGGGCTAAGACTTCCTTCATGGTCTCGATAGCGTCAGCCATGTCGAGAACATTGGCCTTTGTTTCGCAAATAGCTTGCAGTTGGTCTGCAACACTGTGTGCGATGGTCAGAAGACATAGTACGGCCATGAAGTCGAACCGCGCGTTCCACGGTACAGAGGCTAAAGTGACTGCGAGACATATAGTTGGTGAGAAGGATCAGGTTCAAAATTGATCATAATGTTATCGTGAAATCTCAACATGTCACTTCAAGCTACTAATGAATTTATAAAGTCATATAAATCATATATATGTAAATGTGCGTTCACATCATTCTTTGTTTCAATATAGTGTATATATATATAGATATATACCATATTTAAATCATATGAACTTCCACCCTTCTATAAATATAGATCTTACTTCATTTTTTTTGTAGCACCACCTGGTCTCATCCAGCGAAGACTTCCGTGGGAGCAAACCCGAGGTCCTTTTTCAAGAATCAGTTCTGACTGTGTTGTCTATGGAGAAAGCAGGAAGTACGCAGCCGATGGGTTTTGGCGCGCAGAGCCTGTTCTACTCCAGACAGTTTTTACCTGCCGTTGGACCCCAACCCCAAAAGAAAACGGTCACAACTGTCACCACTATTGTACCAAGCAGGTCGCGTTTACAAACACGAGACCGCGAGCCCTTTCGCCATGTTCTCTAGGCGCCACCCACAGCTGCGGCCTTGGCTTTTGCTTTGGCCTTAACTTTGGGAGCAGTCAACTTGTTGTCCTTGCAGAAATTGGAAACCAAACGCACAGCTGCGTTTGCGTCCTTCAAAACGCCTTGAAGATCTTTGTCCGACAGCAAGTCACTGTCGGTCACAGCAGCTGCCTTGCCAGCAGTAGCAGCAGCCAACAAGGCTGTGCCGTTGCCAATGGCACTGGTGAGCTGTTCCTTAGCCACACCTACCTGCTGCACCGCGTCTTCCGGCAAAGGCACTGCTCCAGCAGCGACCTTCTCCAGCGCTTTGTCCAAGCGTTCCCGGGTGGCCTTCAGCTTGGGCAGGACTTTGGCCGCTGCGCTGCACGCCAGCGTTTCCAACTTCTGCCGCTTCTTCTGCGCGGCTCTTTCTTCCTTTGCCAACAGCGCAGCCGCAGCCTTCTCTTCAGGCGTCTTGCGCTTCTTGGACTCCGTCTCCACCAACTTGTCAATTCCCAAGTCAAGGCCTTTGTCCTTGTCTGTGGACTTGTTGACGCGTTGGCGCGCGTCGCTTTCCATCTTGACAATCTTCTCCTCCGTGACCGTCTGCACAACGTCGTTGCTTTCCCGTGCGATGTTGACCTTGTACGTCATACCCAGCAAGGGATGCAACTTGCTCTCAGCAGCTTGTTCAATCTTCTCAGTGTTGTACCCCCGGAGTTCCCAAAGGACAACGGGTTGATACGCCCCAGCTTCACCTTCACTGCTGACACGGGAACAACTTTCCACCATTCGCTGCTTCAGGAGAGCCCGAGCCTGCGAGTAGAGCAAGCGACCATCGCTCGAGTTGTCCCTTTCAGCTTTTGCGTCCAAGAAGAACGCAACTGCTTCAGTTTCAGACAGGGCAGACTTCACATCAATGCCGTGGCGTTGCAGCTGCGTCTGCAAAGCATGGCAAGCCTTGCAAGTCCAGCGAAGGTCCACTCTGAACTTACCGTTGTAGACTGCGTCACTTTGAGCAGTCTTTCCACGGCAACGACGACAGTCCACCATCGCCGCAGCTTGCGGCGACTTGTCACCTTCGCCGTCACCTTGAGAGACCTCAGTCTGCTGCACAGCTTCTTCACCTTCCTGGTGCTGAAGCGCAACGAGTGCCGCGTCCTCAGAGGCTGCCATGGTTGGAGGTGTTCACGACCGAAGCAGGACAGGTGACAGCGACTACAAGCGCTCAGGGCAGGAAAATTTGCGAGGATCCAACACATTCC
>VSDK01019126.1:83642-95444 GCA_009767595.1 Symbiodinium kawagutii | reverse complement strand
TGGTTATTGAAAGGCGCGGTATCGCGGCACTTTCGGTAGGCATATAACCTTGTTGCCTGCCCGCAGGCGCGACAACCGTTAAAGCCCATAGACTATAGAGAATAAAGTTACAACAAGAGACAAGAAAAAGAAGCTAAGAACCCGCAAGGACGTAAGGCTATGTAGATTGTTCACACGAACTATATAATTTCTCCGGAATGTACAAATTTATAGATATATATATATATAATTATATATAGACATGAAATATAAATATCAATAAACAACAAGATGGACATATATAGATATATATTAAATAAATATATATATATATATATATATTCTCAAGTGTCTTGTAACGCCACCCTGAAAATATGATTTCAGTTCCATCGACAAGCCCAGAGCTCCCGCCTGCTTCACGTGCGCAGACCTCACCGTTGGTCACCGGCAAGGACGGACGAGTGAGCTGGAGCCAAAAGGGAAGCAGAACGGGACAAGTGTGCCTGAGACAACTTCGACAGTTCGAGACAGTGCCGTGAGGTTTCAAAGCGGTGCTGCTACCCCATTTTTTTCTTTCCCCAAATTTATCCCCAAAGTTTCTGACAGCAAATCTCTTGTGGATTCAGTGAGGACACTAGTTATCTGCTCTACTGTACATTCTTTCCTTCAATGTGCGCAAAGTGTTCTCAGCGTCACACTTCTTCAAGGCGAGGTCAAAACGAATGGCCGTGTGCAAGCGATGCAAGCCGCCATAGACACCCGGGGTCCGGAAGTACAAATCATCCGGCAAAAAAGCGTAGTCATTCATACTTCGCTGCACTTGCGCCAACAACTTGGAACGCCACACCTGCTCTTCATCAGGAGTTGAGAGCGGTGATGGGCGGTTGTCAGGCGTCGTAGGTGCTGCCGTGTCTGCAGGAGCTTCTTGCTGCGGGTACCACAAGGACATGAGACTGTGGCAGCGGATGACTCCAGTCCTCAAATGCAAACGAACAGAGCCGTCAGGCAAAGCTTCACCGGCCACCCCTGGTACATTCATTGAGCAAACTAGCTAGCTACGTGGTTGCAACTACTCTGAGCCAAAAACAACTTACAGGGACTACAGTTCAACCAGGACACCACGCTCTGAGAACACCAAACCCACCGGTACCCCGAGAGCAGCTTATGTTTTACTGACGCAAATGTTCAAGACTGCAAATGTACAAAGCTGAGTCAACGGATGGGAAATGGTGAGGGTTCTTACACCAAAGTAAAACCACGCTTAGTCCAGCACGAGGGGCAGCAGCCAGGTGTGTTTCGGCAAGTGCTACAGCCTTTCGGAAGCAACTTCAGGAGTCACTGGCCGCAGCCACGGGTGGTGTCTGCGACGCACTGCCCAAAGCTGGCGTTGCACTTGGTGGTGCAACTTGCAACGCAGTAGTGGGCGTTGGAGCGTCCGTAATCGCCAAACGTGCAGTCGGCTGACGATGTTCTGGAATTGCTGATGCAGCAGACGTCTCTGCACGGTCCAACAACCTTTGCAAAGAGGAGGCAGCTGGAACAGCCGAGGCCGGTGCTGAGTTTCCGAAAATTTGCGAACCAGGTAAACCAGCTTCCACGGACCTCTGCTGCCCTTGCAACATGCCCATCGCAAAGCCCTGCGCCATTGCAAAATGTTGGCTGGACGCCATGGGGTGCGACAAACCCGCTGCTACCAAGCGGTCCTGCTGTTCCATGTCCCTTTGCAATTGCCATGTGCGATGCGTATTCCTCACACCGTTGGCGCGTGCAAACTGCCAAATGCGATCTAAATCCACGCTTTCAGGCACAGGAGCAAACCCCTGCGGTGCAACTGCTTGCCGCACTGCTGCAGGCAACTGATCCTCAGAGTTTGGCAATGCATCCAACCTGACATTGCCTGGAAAGGCCACACCGCCCTGTCGTACTCGAACGATGTGTGTCTTTACCACCGACTTCACGGTAGCAATTTGGGCAGCGTGTCTGGACGGCTCCAAATTTTTACGGCCAATCAGAGCTGCCATGACTCCGTAAGTTGGCTCTGAAGGATTTCGCAAGCCCAGTACCTGAGTAAGGTACTGGGCAAGAGCATCCACTTTTCTCAAATTGGATGACCGCTGTGGTGCGTCACCAGACTCATCAAGTAACACAGTCCACACAGCCTCAGTCAAAAACAAAGGAAAAGTACGCCAATCCTGCATTGACGCACGATTCCCTGTCTGAGACTCTGTTTCTTCCATGGCAGCCCTTCTACATCCCGTTCTCAGCCAAAAAAACTACCACATGGTGCCATCAGAAATCGTTGCTAAAAATTGATCATTGAAGCTAACTTTCATAACTTCTTTCTTATGAAAATGTTATCTTAAGTTATAACTCGACGAATCTAAGTTATAACTTGATGTTAAGTTACCCAACTTATCCCCACTTATAAATGTACTTCTCCCAGCATATAACTTGATTTGTCATAGCTTATAACTTGACTTACAACTGAGGGGCCCACATTGTAGGTATCGTCAAACGCGATGAAACATGATCAATAGATCATAAATGAGCCAGTACTAAGTCGGTAATCAATCATTCATAGCCATTGTTCAGCACGGTTTCACCACAGAATTTGCCATGATTCACCATATACTACGCATAATCCACAGATATGAACTACTATGAACCATTACTATCAACCAGTGATAACCGCTGGTAATCATCATTAGCCATCATTTGGAAACATTTGGATTCATTTCTATCAACCATTATTAGCCATGATTAGTACTCACAATCAAAGACTGAGAACCAGGTTACTATCAACCACTACTACTGGCCATGATTGTTGATGTTGTTTGATCGTTGCTGGCAGCAAAATCTTGCTACCATCATACAGAGCTGACTGCTTCGGTTGGATCCCCTAATTCCAATCTAGTTTAGAAGCCATTCTACCCTCTGGTAAACTAACATGGCAATGGAAAATCCACCATTTTGTTAGGAAAACCCTGGGGAGTCATCCATTTATGGTGAATTTTCCATTGCCATGTTAGTTTACCAGAGGGTATGATGTTTATAACTGGTAGTTACCCACTTGTAAGCCACCGGCTATAGCTGGTGGAAATGGGACTGGTCCCTTGTGGTCGTGTTGCTGCTGCCGGTCTAAGGCTGGACGAAGACGAGGTGCTGTTGATTTTGGACCGGTGTCAACTCCTGGACGAGTCGGAAGCCAAGAGCAACGACATGGGATGACGACAGCAAGGATAGTGGGAATTAATGATGGTGACTGGTTGATAGCGATTCATAAGGAGTTGTATTGCTGGATTTTGCTGGTTAGTAGTGGTACTAATATTTAATCCTGACATTGGGTAGTGGCAATTGATGATAGTATTACTGCACTTAATTGTAATTAATGGCTTTAAATAGGGATTTAGAGGGATTATTAAGGATTGACAAGTATCAGCTTGGGATGGGATGAATGACATTACTGGCCAATTCATAGGGATTAGGAGTGGTTAGTATTAGGTACTTGGCTTGTCGATGATGGTCACTAGTTGGGTTTGCTAAGTTAGTTTGATAATTGGGGGTAAGCACCGGGTATGGTAGATATAGCTGTAGATAAATGACTCGTAGAACCAGCGTATATACAACACGGGGGTTATTAATGTTGTTGTTGGTGGTGCTTAATCATGGATAGTGCCCCACAAGCAAAGATTGTTAATGTTGGTTGAGGAAGATGAATCCTGGTTTGGATTTCCTGTCTGAAATGGGTGACCACGTGCGCTGTCTAAAAGCTTTTGTTGGAGGTTTTTTAAACCACAAACATGGGGTTGTTCTCTCATTGTAGACTAAAACCTCACTATCCACTACTTCTGGTAAAACCAAACGTCATTTTATAGCAAGCATTATTTTCTTTTGTGAGAACTCTGGTGCTCATTGGAATGTAGCTCATCAACTGAATGAAAAATAATCTATTTGTTTTTATTTTTTTTTATTTGTTTTTATTCATAACACCATTTTGGCCAAATTTCAAATATTTTTTGTTATTTTTTTTATTTTTTTTATTTTTTTTTATTTTTTCTATTTTTTTTTATTTGTCGGGTACGTTCCAGAAGGAATGCCTTTAAAAGTCAATTTGCAGACCCCGGATTTCAAATATATTTTTTTATGAAAAATTATTTTTTATTATTTTTTGGGTACGTTCAAGAAGGAATGCCTTTAAAAGTCAATTTGCAGACCCCGGATTTCAAATATATTTTTTTATGAAAAATTATTTTTTATTATTTTTTGGGTACGTTCAAGAAGGAATGCCTTTAAAAGTCAGTTTGCAGACCCCGGATTTCAAATATTTTTTTTAATGAAAAATTATTTGTTATCATTTGTTATCATTTGTTATTATTTGTTTTTATGTTTCCATATGTTTCCATATGTTTCCATATGTTCTCATATGTTCCCATAGATTTCCATATGTTTTGATATTTGTTTTTATGTTTTCACCCCCTTTGATGGACAACACCCTGGTGAGCTACAGAGCCATGACAAATGATATTTTATTGATGTATTCTCATATCAAAACTCCAAAGTCATTTTATAGCGAGGGTATCAAGCGAGCTTGCAAATGCATCGTGAAATCCAAACTCATTTTATAGCAGACATTTTTTTGTGAGATTTTGGTTTCACATTGGAACCGGGCCCCAATTTTAGAGCAAAGTTCTGCAGTTCACAACATGTTTGGGAATGAACAATCTGGGCGGACACGGTGCATGAAGGTTGAACATTACCGCAGATGATCGATGATGATGATGATGATGATGATGATGATGATGATGATGATGATGATGATGATGATGATTTTCAAACCTTTCTAAAATAGGTGCACAACCACACCTGTAGATTGCACAGGTCGACGAAGATGAAACATACTTTACGACAATATCAATATGGCAGTGAATCAAAACCCTGTACCCCTGGTTCCCCTGCCCTATCAATAACCATTGTTTTCCCTTTAAAATGGTTGGTTATCATCCCCAATTATTGCTGGTGAATATTGACCCATAGCCATATGTATCATGATTGGCAACTCTATAGCTGTTGAACATGTGTAATATATGTAACAATTATATAATAGTAACGCAATCACAACAATTAGCTGGCCAGACGGCTAAGCATCGATGAGTTTTCTTCCTGGTCGTGGTTGAACTTGAACTTGCTGGATCTAGATATTGCATAATTACCATAAACACTTCTAGCGAGGTAATGATGATGAGCCGGCTATGTAACCAGTGATTAATGGCATATCCATTGATGACTAAGAGACTTGGTTTATTGATAGCAAATAAGGGTAAAACTTAGTGGTAACTAGTCGTAAATTGGTGGTACTGTAAACTAGTAGTAAATTAGTGGTAGATTGGTGGTAAAATGAGTAACTTACCCATCATTATTATTAACTTAGTGCTAAATGGTTTATTGATAGCAAGCAAGCTTTACTCCAAGGAGAGCCACTTGGTACGAGTATAGCTGAAAGATCATGGCTATTCTTATGATTTGACAGTGGGTTTGTCCATGAATGGTTTGATGTACAGCTATAAACCCCAAGCTGAATGTTGTTTCCCCTTTATAGATGACCGATGATGACCGGCTAATGGAGGGGTACCACCATGGCAATGGACAACCCCAGTAACTCAACGTGATTGTCCACCATTGTCTCAGCGAATTGGAATGACCACCATTGTTCAGCGATGGTTCCTGAGAGTGGTAGCCTTTGGCAGCCTTTGGCAGCCTTTGTGTCAGATGCATTTTGCATGTAACACAGAAAGAGAAGCTGGGTAAGGAACCAGGAAGGCTTTGACTCCTCCGAAGACATTGCTGCACCTTCACTGAAGATTTGCAGAAACAGTCAGAGAAACGAAGTGCTGACCCGTCGATTGAAGAAGAAGAGAACTGCAAAGTGGAGAACTTGGTGGTATTGCGTCTGCTTCTCAAGTGGCTGCAAAATGCCCATTTGGCGAGCTGGGTCAAGCAGTTAATCAACCAACTACAGCAATGGGGGATAATCACCAACAGCGATAGCGAAAAAGAAGCGTTAATGATGGGGGAATCAGGGGGACTAAAAGTGAACAAACCCATAGCCATTTGGAGATTGGCAAGCTGTGTTCTGAGTGCTGAATGATCTTTTCTGCTTTCCTTTTCAATCCGCGAGCGCACAACAGTGTGAAACATTTCCTATGATTCCAGTCACCATGATAGTAGGTAACCAGCTGGTTTCTACCACTGTTGTTTGTTGGTGGTCAATCACTATAATGGTCACTGAAAGCATAGGGATTGTCAAGATGATATTGGCACATGATGTCGAGATGAAATGTATAAGGATTATTCAGATGATATGCCGTAACAGATAGGCAAAAAACACTTCCTATTGCCAATTTCTATCCATGATTATGGGACTATATTCGTTCACTTGTGTTCGATGTTTATCGCAATTGTGGGTAACAAACCCGCGCATGTCTTAGATTTATTTTGTTATTGCATGCCATCATTAATCATGACCAACCACAAATCACAACTAATCAAAAAGCACCACCAACGACAAATACTGCAATAATTGAGCAATAATAATCACCCGCGACAATATCCACCAACAACCACCAAAAACCAACAACAACCACTAATGACAACCCACAACCGCCCCATAAATCACCAGAAATCACCCATAAATCACCCACATAAGCCACCCATAAGCCACCCTTATCAACCACCCATGGCCATCATTGGGCCCCAGGGCCCCCGGGCCTGCGGAACCGTTCCCAAGGACCTTGACTCCCATGAAGGTCCGAAGCTTCTTCCGAACCTGGCAAGCAGGAGCGGCCGAGCTGCTTCCCCTGCGGCAAGGGGTGGGACGCCATGGGGTTGGATGCCATGGGTTGGATGTCATGGTGAGCTGTGGGTCAATAGCATCATGAACCGTGCAATGATGCCAATGATCACCAGTATATAGTCATCAGCAACCAACCAGTTGGTGGTTTCAATCCGATTTAGCAATTGATATCCACCATTTGCCTCACGGTTCCCCTAGTCATAGTATGGTGGTGATTATCCCTCAGAATCACTTTATTGACCAGCTAGAACTGGTAGTTACCCTAGTTCTATGGTGCTTTCTCCAAATGTTGGTACCCCTCAAATCATCCAACAATCATCATTGATAGCAAAAAACCCACCATTTTTTGGGGGTCCCCTATGGCTTGAAAGACTACCGGATGCCAACAAATGGCTCACCTTGGTTTCCCCAGTAGCTGCACCACTTTCGCTTCGCTGCATCACCGCACCGTGATCTCCGCCGCGGCAGGCTGCAACTCGATCATCGGTCTCCACATGGGAGCTGAAGATATCGTGGCTGGGATCAAGTGATGAGTTGGGAGTTGATTGGGATTCATGGTCAGCTATTCCTAGAGTGCATCAACTCACGACCATCAACTTAATAGCTGTTATAATTGATAATAGTTGAAGCTAATAATAGCTAACCAATCAACTATAAGTATTCATTATCACTTGTGCATCATGCTTAGCTATTATACTTAGAGTTGATTGGTTTGTTAGCTGATGGTCAGCTATGGAATCCCAACTATGTTAGAATTCTAAGCTATAGTTGATTCATAGTTTACCATAGTTAGCATGGTTAATTAACCATAGTTGATCCATGATGTTGATTCATGGTTAGTTAACTATGGTGAGCTACAATTCATTCATGATTGTTGGTTATAGTTAACCATGGAAGTTCATCATGTTAGTCTATGTTGTGGCAATCATGGTTCATCATAACCATACTCTACCATTGCCCCTTATAGTTGATGTTTGACTATAGCTATGGCAATTGTGGTTAGTTCATTTTGATGGTGATTCAGAGTGGTCAATTCAACGAGGGTTGAATGGTTCATGTAACTACATGAAAATTGATGAGAATGGTTAGTGAATGAGGGGTGAATTGATTGGTTGATGGATGCTAGTGGTATGCTAGTGGTTTGTTAATGGTCAATAGTGAATGGTTTGTCAATGAGTTTTCAAAGTGATTTCTCACAACAGAGAACCCCGAGACATGGGTGGTTTAATGCTATAAACGGTTAATTGGATGATTCAGGGGTAACTCGATGGCTTGACAAACCACCAAGTGCTTAGGGAATGGTTAGTTAATGTTTCAGACCTGTGAACTGATACATCCTTCTTAATTTTGTCGAATTATTTATTTGTTAAAGCTCCTTAATATTGATTGACAATGGTCAAGAGTGGTGTATATATGGTCAACTATGGTCAATTAATTAATCATGGTTGATTAAACACATTGCGTTCCTATGATTATCAGATGGGTGTACATAGCAAAATGAGGTGGCACAGGAAGCAGAAAACTGTCCGTTTCTGCTGTGGGACCACTACATTGCTCGAGACTGATGTATTTCAACCACCAACATAGCTGCCAAAGTCCAGAGGTTGGTGGTTGAAGAATAGCTTCTCGTAAACAGTGGTAGCCTTTCAGATCCTTTCAGTAGGTAACTCGGCATATCTCAGCATAAAGATTGGATAGCTTGACATATCACTAGGAAAACTACTTGTGCACGTGCTTGTATGATTCACCTTGAGAACCAACTGTTTCCGCATACTATAGTTGTAACTACCATCTCCAGTACAACTAAAGCTATTTGTTGCAATAGGTGCCCCTAACCAGCTATCAGTTGACTTATACCCAATTTAACTGGGGTAAACTACCAGTTTTAAGAGGCTTATAACTGCCCAATTTATAACATCTGCGGTCCAGTCCTTGTTGGGTACCCCACTGTCGCGGTCCAACCGGTGCGACCAAGGAAGACGGGATCGGCTACGAAGAGCCATGGAACTCAGAAACGGGAGTAGTTGGGATATGGCTATGGGTCCCGGATCAAGATTCACCAGCAACTTTATGGGAAATGGTAACCAGCAAGTTTATAGGGAATTCTTAATGGCAACATCCTGGGCACATAGGGGTACAGGGTGAACTGACCCACAAACATGTTAGGATCTGCATCTTCACTAATTTTCTGTTTTTTTTGGATGGTTGATGACGACTCCCTATCCGATCACCATTGGGATGTTTGTAGTGATTTAAGTGATGCTCTTGTTGGCCAGTGATTGTCATCAGATATCAAACATTAGTGCACCATCATTGCAGTCATCATTCTTATCAGTCAGTTCTAAACTACCGACAATTTGCCATGAATTGCCAGCTAAATATCCACTATTGAGCAGCATATCATATCAATCAAAATCATTATGGGTCAACTAGGGTGACAATCAAAATTCAAACTCATTATTAGTTTCTTACTAACCCCAGCTTTAATGTTTAAGCAACCATACAATTCGTCAAAGCCGCACGTTTGATACCTATTACTATGTCTGGCAGGGACCTGTCGGACCCAGCTAGCACCGCGTCTCGGTGAGGGACACCGCGGGGTGGTTGTGACACGCAGAAGTCGGGTCCCCATCCTATGATGCGTACGTAGGCCATCATCAGGAACCGTTGTCAAGCGTAATCTATGGATATGATTGTCTTAACCAGTTGATGAATCGTTCTTAAGCAAACTTAATGATAATCATGAACCGTTACTTTTAACCAGCAAGTTCAAAGAACCATCAATCAACCATCAGAATCTTGTAAACATTTCTTTACTACTGTATGCATCTTCAATTTATTCATCGACTAACCATCAGCAATCCTTAACTATCAATTATCCAATCAACAATTACCCTAAACTTGCTTATCCATGAACAATCCATGAACAATCCATCAATTGTGGTTGAATTTAAACAACATGGACTAAGCCATCAGCGCGACCACCCAGGTTCCTTCCTCTTCTATCGTGGATTGCCGACATGAAGGCGAAACCTCTCCGTCGGAATCTTGTGGACCAGCCTCTGTTGTTCATCTGTCACTTGAATTCCGTTGCTCCGTGATGGCGTGCGGCTTGAGATCAACAACCAAAGAGGCGAACTGAGACTCAAGATCAGCTTAAGATCGAGGAAATTTGTGAAGGGGTTCTGTTCAGCTCAAGATCAAGGAATGTATGGAAAGTTACCTTAGAATTCAATGATTAGATTGCACCGGGTCAGCAGATCTTTGATGCAGGTGGTGTAAGAATGTTCAGCAGTTGCCACTCAAGAGGTGGGCAGGTAAAGACTTTACTTTTGAGCCGCTTCTGGTCGTCAGCGGGAGCCCACAGCAGAGACAGACCTTTCACTACTTGGATTTTCCGTTGGATAAATGTTCAATCGCGGGTAATCATAAGCTAAAAGCTTTACTACATATTGACCTCACCATGAGCAAAACCACCAGTAGCAGCTCGTGCAGCAACCACAGTTTACTGTTTGTGCTTTGTCAGCTACCGTTATTGGATTCAAGTTGACTAATCAACTGCAGTGTTCCAGTTTCTACCTTGTGAGCTGATTTTTGGGGTCCAAACCTTCAACAGAACATGCGGCTGTGTTGGAATTGTGGGCGGCAAAAATGAACATTTCGAACACAAGAGCTTTGAGATTAATAAGCGTGGCTATCTTTCAGGCTGGCAAGAGAATGCGCAGCTCAAGGTTTCCGAGCTTTCCTCTGCAGAAGAGAAGATGCTGCCACAGGTGGACGACTTCATGAAAGAGATGAATAAAAGAGCCAGTGCAAAGAACACTCTTCACAAGCAGCCTGCCAAGCTTGAAGCACAGGCTGCGTCTTCCAGTGGCGCGGTTCCTGCTACCAATCCTAGCAGCTCAGAGGCTGCCCCTGTGCCAGAGCCGCCAGGTTCAGATGAAGAAGGGTCAGCAGATGAGTGGGACATGAACAAGGTGTCAGATTGTGTTGAGATTTTGGAAACTAAGTTTCCAGCTGCTGAAATCGAAGCAACTCACAATAGCCCAGCACACTAAGATTGCAACATTCTATGTGACTTTGCTGGCCAAGAATGTGCCAAAGGCCCCACTCTCAGCGAGGTTCAAGAATAACCTGGACAGTGGAAGTTTCTCTTTCAAGAAGAGCAGGTCGAAGTGGCTACAGATGTTTAACCAAGCGCGGTCAAAGCAGTTCTTGCCAAAAAGAAATAAGGTAGCTTTGACTTCGACGCAACCTCTTGGAAGAAGATCAAGTTGAATTTGCTACAAGTGCACGAGCAACCGCAAAAAAAGCAGATGGCATAACCGGACGTGATTCTCGAAACAACCATGTTTCACGCGCGACCACAACGCGTTTTCGATTTGCAGGGTCTATTTTTCAGATTTTTTGAGGCGCTGATGATGATGCGACGACATGATGTTTTACATTTTTTTCGCACCAAAACATGTTCAAAAATGTTCAAACAATGGCATCCTGAAAGTTGCGACCGGATGGTGTTTTACCTTTTGGTGCACTGACCGCTCTCACATCCGGAATGCGCAGCGTCCCATTGTGTTTCATGGTTGATTTCATGATTGCACTGATTTCCTCGCCCGGGTGTATTTGAAGCACCAGGGCTAATCATAAAATTACAATGGTCAAACCTAGCACTTGTTAAATTAAATCATAGCACGAGTGATGAATCATAGTTGGTGATTGTTCCTTATAACCACCTTTTTAGTCAACTATAATTCTGCTTCAATCACCAGGCACTCTGTGTTCTGGACCAGTTGGCCGCCCCTGCCCCAGGGCATTCCTTTGGCGCGATGCCGAGCTCGGGTTCAACGCTTGTCGCACAAGTACCTTCGGCTGATGGTGCCATGTGCAGGGTGGCACCTGGTGTGTTGAAATGGCCAACATGGCTCATAGTGACCAACTCTCGCTCCTGGTCAGGACGTGTAGGGCACGACTGA
>VSDK01019126.1:64723-83622 GCA_009767595.1 Symbiodinium kawagutii | reverse complement strand
GTGTAGGGAACGACTGATGGCTAATGAAATGGAACTTAAAGCCTTTTCAAGAAACCGTACCTGAGAGACTTAATGGCCGACCCTAGCTCATTTCAGGGAGAACTGATGGCTAGTAATAGCAACCATTTTGATAGGGGGCATGAAATGATAATTCATATCACAAAAGGTTGGTTTCCAAAATTATGGGTACCCAAAAATTAATTTGTTGAACCATTGTTATTAATAAACAAACCGTTGTGGGGGGTTCTGTATGACTTGAGAAGGCACCAAATGAACATATATCATCAAGATATTGGTGGTGATGGGAAACCACCTTGTCAATGGTGTTTCATTTATGTACCGGTAAGTTGGTGTATGATCGATAGAACGGATGTGTTTTTCGAAGACAGGAAGATCCCAGGATGCTAGCACAACGCGAGCCTCCAGCTAGCAGTAATTCCCCCGAAAACTGATGGAAATCGCCGCAGCTCAGCTGGTTACAGATCAACTTACGCAGGTTGCAGATTGAATCTGAGGGGTGAACAAGTCAAGCATCGTTGAGCATATCCGCATTTGTTTCCAAAAAAAACATCAGTCTTAATCAGGAGAACTCACCACAACCATCCTCAGTAGACACCCTCAGGAACCAATGTTTGTCTCAGTGATTGCTAGTGATTAATTAATGATGAAGTTTTTACAGATGTTTTTTCTTGCACTGAACATTCATAATCATGGCAATAGTGATGTCCAAGCATAAATGTATTCATCAGCTCAATCAGCGTATGGATGTGAATCATAAAGCACACTGGATCACAAACCATCTATGGTGATTCACCATCACGAGGTATCTATAGATACATTATGATGTTGGATGCACTTGGTTCATGCTTATCATTGGTATTGACCATATGTTGAATATCTAGGGATTAACCATCATGTTTATCCTTAGTGTTTTGATTTTATTTTCCCCACTGTTGTTGGTCATCACCACTTTGATCAATGGATAGCCAACTGATCAATCATCATCCCGGGTCCCCTAGCGCTCCAGTGTTACCTTCTGAGCTATCGGGGCTACCCTTAAAATTGGCCCCTCTCATATAATCTCAGACTCGGTAGCACTGGAGCACAGCCAGGATCAATGGCTGTGGGTCAATGTTACGGACCCAACTAATGGGGTAGAACCACCAACAATAATAGGGAAAACAATGGTTAATGATGGGGAACTAGGGGTGTAGGGTTTTGACCCATAGCCGGATCATCACAGTTCACAAGCTTCATTGTCACCAGGGAACTGTGACGATTGATCTCTAGTGTCACTAGTCTTGGAGTTCACTAGCCTGTTCATCCTTCAGTAAGCATCGCGGGTTTCGTTGTCACCAATTGATCCAGCAACGCGCAGACAGCGCTAGGGATTGCAGCCGGATCGCCAGCCGTCTCAGGATGGTGGACCCTCAAAGTTCAGTGAGACGAAGGCACGTAGTGCAGTCGTGTTTTGTCCCTGTTTGCGGCTGGCTTCCTGTCTTGGTTAATTTAATTGGAGACTTATGCGCAGGCATAGGTTGATTTGATTTCATTTTGGGGTTCAGGATCGTTGAATATGATGCATTTCTCGAAAAACTCCAGTGTGGGTCCAGTTTGACGCGTTGCAGCCGCTGAACAAAGCCAATTCACAACTGCTTGGGGCCCATGTGACAGTGTATTGAATGGGGTCATAATATGTGCACAGCCACAAACGGAAGTGGTTTCCATGACCAGCCTACAATGGTCCCATCTTGTATGATAGACACCGGTGAAGTTTTTAGGTGCGGTGTTGCATTCATTGTCATCATGGAATCTACAGCAGGGTCTATCCATAGTTGATACCTTTGAGCGTGTGATCAAGAAATGTTCAAACATCAGATGTAGAAGAATAACTAGTCAGCATCACCAACCATTTGTCATAAACTAATGAAGTGATGAGTAGTACACCAGTTGGTGTACTTAAGTAACTTTCATCAGACTTATCACATCAACGGGTGTTTACCTTACAAATATACCAAAAGTATGGAAAGGTGCTTCGCTCACTAAGAATAACTTGTGATGGTAGAATTCAGAACCTTCTGCCAGAAGCATCGCCAGAAGCTATTGTTTTCTTAGGGATTCATGGAGCTGACAGTTTAATCTCTGATGACAAGGTGAAACCAAGCAGGCGATCCAAACCAAAAGTGCACAATCCTTCCATAATTATAAACAAGAGGCATAACCAATTGATTTCACAGGAAAAATACTCCAAAGCCTGTGGTAGAAACACTACTCCCAATTCCCAGTTTTCTGGATAATCTATGATCGAAAAATGCCTATGAAATCTCCCAAATCTCCACTTCTCTGAAGGCTTCCAAGCTCTCAAGCCATCTCAAGTGATGCACGGCACCGGTAGGTTGGCCCTACTCTTCGACGGGTGAAGCTGACATGTTTGCAGTGTGGATCTGTTGGGAACCGACCATGGATTCGACCTGTTAACATGGTCAATTAACCATTAATGATTAACTAGTAACTATTAACTAGATGATTAACTAGTAACTAACTAGATGATTAACATGGATGTCTCATGGTCTCCAGTGGGTCCCTCATTTGCATGGAGAACCACTCACCCGTGTTTGTAAAATACCCAGCACAACCTGTTTGAAAATATACTTACTTGCCAACGGCTTTCTAAGCCCATAATTTTTGGTGGTCTCCTCCAACCATCAAATTTGCGATGCCTTGATTGTTGGTTGGCTGTGATGCGATGACACCAAATGCCGAGTTCAACCCAGTCTTGTGACAGCTGTGAATCAATCACTTTGTCAGATTGGAAGAGGGAAAAGTTTGCAATCAATTCCAGACACATAAATAGAGATAGATTCAAAGCAATTGACTGGGCACTTTGCCCACCGTCGTTCATCTTTTTCCATGAGCAATCAAGGGCTCCAAAGAACTCCATGACAGGATCTCAAAGTGCAACAACCATGCCACGCATTACCCCAGCATCCAAGGGCACTACTCTGTGGATGAGTCTGACAGGATTATTGTCCCCTGGGTTTCTTAAAGTGTATTGGGTTTATTTTGGATACTGATAATTCAGGGTACAGTACCCTGGGGTTCTTAGTCGATTTAAAAAACAGGGTGCCGGAAGCCTTTCTGAGTGGCATGGTGTTTGTGCTACTGGCGCCTACGGCGGCGTGGGGGAATAATTAAGCTGTTGACATTTATGCGCGCTTGCACACATATTTGATGCTACGCTTCATAGATCTTGTGCACGCTTGCACGGTTACGTCAACCAGTGGACAGATGGGCTCTGAAATAGAGCATACTCTGGTAGGACAGAGCGTCCGCCCAATAGTAGAGGAGCAGAGTTCGCATGATTTGGCCATGAAAGCCACAATTGGCATTCACACCAAAGTGAGCACAGAAGGCATTGCAACTGTTCTCACTGGTGCCGGCACAGAAGAGGAGCACCGAGTTCAAAGTTCAAACCTTGAATATTGCCTGACAAGTGAGGGGAGTTCTAATTCAAGAATAGACTTGAAAATACGAACTTCCAGGGTAACCCCAGTACTATAGGTGTTTACCTATTGCTATTATTGGTTATTACTCCGTATTATTAACCCAGGGTTTTATATGTTCAATTGTCCTAAGCTCATGTCATCCGAAGATCTAGCACGTGAGGTTCATACTGCAGCGGGTTCTTAAACAGTGGCGACTCATCCCGTTCCAACGTCGGTCCATCCTGCTAGAGGAACTAATTGATGATATTACTATAATGTTGGTATTGTTGCTCACTTTCTGTGGTCACTACCACCGTTGGGATTGTTATTGCCGGCATCGGATTTGGTTGCCCACTTTTATTGGTAACCGCTACTAGTCATATAGTAATGACATGATGTCCGGATCATTATGTATTTACCAACAAGGTACTAAGCATGACTGATCAATATTGGCACATTTTGGCACTGCTTATAAATCCAAAGTGGGGACCCACAGTTGTTGGTCGGGGATTGCTTGAGAATAGCAGAACTCTCTCGCTTGGCAGGGCCTCACATTACATTGTTTAAAGTGCTGTTGAATCTTCATTGTCAACCGCTGTTGACCATGACCACTCATTGTTGAATCATGTTTCAACCTTACCAAGCATACATTATGAAACGCGTTTGACAGGTACGTATTGAACATTGTCGACAATAATTGGACACCATCAGCAATTACAAAGTGTGGACCGGACCAATAAGAATGAGTGTGGTGGCATTCGCAGAGCAAGCCTGGACACTTGTAGCTATTGCTAGTAATCATCACTTTTAATAGCTATTACTAGTACGCAGTGATGGTTAAAAATGATGAGTACTGGAAAACACTTGTAATAGCTAAATCACACTGGACAAGTGTTATCCAGTACCCATCACTTTTAACCATAATCAGCCGTCAATCAGCTAAAACTGACGATATTGATCCGATAGCCATCGAAATCAGCCATTCGTAATTCCATCAATGATTTGGTGGTCCTGGTTCAAAAAATAGGGGTACCCCTAAATCATCCAATATTAACCCTTAGTGTTAAACCAGCCATGTTTAGGGGGTTCCCTATGACTTGAGAAAGCACTACGCGGGTCATCCCATCACCAGCCAGCCATCCGTGGATCACTCGTGGAGTCCGGGCATCCTGAAACGGCCAGGTTCTGTAAGCGCGAGGCTGAATGGATGTGGCCGCACCTCGTGCACAATTCCAAAGGGATGATGACATGGGGATAGCCTCTGGTAATTTAACATGGCTATGGGTCAGTATAAACGTAGCAATAATGGGGATTAATAACCAACAATAATAGGGAAACAATGCCTAATGATAGGGGAGCCAGGAGAGGCTTTTGACCCACTGCCACATGGCAATGGAAAATCCGCCATATATGTTTGTTTTCCCGGGCTTTCCCTATAGATATGGTGATTTTCCATCGCCAGGTTAATCTATCAGAGGTTGTCAAATGATATCAAGGATGATGGCTCACAATGGAACATGAATGGTCCATGTTTACTTGCGAATAGTGGTTAACAAGTTAACACGAATTACATTCAATCATTATACTTTATGATAACAAAACTTGTTAAACGTGAAGTTCAAGGATTAAACACACTTGATGGTTAGTTTGTACTTATTGAAGATGATGAGGTGATGGTGAAATGATGGTTGGATGATGCTTGAATGATGTGTAGATGACGATAAAATCATGGTTAGATGATAATTGAACTATTTTTTGGTAATGGCTAAAGAAGGTTGGTACTAGTAAATCGTGGTTGGCAATGATGGTTGGTGATGTTCAATGACGGTTGGTATGGTTTAAAAGGGTGCCTGAAATGTGTAATGATGGCTATTGCAGATAAATGGTGATAGGTAGCAGCTGTTGAACATATGGTAGGACCTCATGCAATGGAGGGGTTAAAAGTAGTTGGCTATGCATGTTGGTGCGGAATTCTATACACACTAGTACAGGACAAAACACATTGGTGGTCGTTCAGTACTGAGAAAGTCATTGGCACAATTCTAATGATGAGGAGAGGTTGTCAACGCAGGGGTCGACAAAACCATGGCTGATTGATCAGGAGCAGTACCGTTTGAACTAGAAATCATCACTTTTTGTTGGCCCACCCTCAATTTATTCCATGGTTCGTTATTAGGGTAAACTTCACGCATCAGCCGTTAAACAGGATGTCCGAGTCTGGGGAATGAACATATGCCCAAAATCTGCAAGCAATTCTTTCACTAGGATAATCGGCAGACCTTCCAACTTGATCAAACCAGGTTTCTCTA
This sequence comes from Symbiodinium kawagutii, assembly GCA_009767595.1. NCBI lineage: Eukaryota > Dinophyceae > Suessiales > Symbiodiniaceae > Symbiodinium > Symbiodinium kawagutii. The sequence continues at coordinate 77,828 of VSDK01019126.1, read as the reverse complement.
AGGGGAGTCATTGCAAACATTGCTTTTGTACTGACTGCATCTCACACTGGGCCAACCTTGATCGAGTAGTTTGTTATGTACGTCTTTGGCCATCATTTGCAATATTTACCAAGGAACTGCTTGAGTATTCGCTATTTTGCAAGGAGATTTGCATATATGTGCCAGCAGACTACAGATCTAGGGTCATCTAGGTGTTTGTTCTGCAGCATATTGGAGATTGGCCCTGAACAAATAAATCTAAGGCGGAAAACCGACAGAACATCAGACCAAATGTCCAACCAAGTCGACCAGCACATGGTGGAAACCAAGTCTCACTGGTAGCCCAGCTGTCAACTAACCAAAGTCAGCAATCCCTGGCGGGTGCTGGGGAACCTGGGAGGACATCCGCAGACGCTGAGGTATGAGTTCACCCACTTGTGCCATGCGACTTGGAAGCAGCTGAGGGCAGGGATGATGAATCAGCTACCAGTACCAGCAAGACTCTGGGGACAATACACGAGCTGAATCAGTTGATGGTTGCCTGGTTGGTTGGTTGGTTGCAAGGGATGATGAAGATCCATAAGCCCTAGCAGCACCGCTCGTGTCAAGCGTCCATCGTTCATCACTCATCCCGTGAATGTTTGGGCATTTTCTTGATCGCCGCCATAGGTGATCTCAGGATCTCCACCCGTTAATGAAAGCATTTGGATCCCCATCATTTCGCTATCCAACAACCGCATTTTGGCAAGGCACCAAACATGTCTGTCCGAGCTTGCTTCCAGCTTGGTTTCCTGGTGTAGTTCCAAAGGTTGGCTGAGGATGGATGGTTGGCTGAGTGTTTGAGGCCTTGGGAAGATTAGCTTGGTTGAGTTGCGTTTGTTAGGAAACTCAATCCATGAAACTTGTCCCATGGATCATCATTGCACATCAACTGTATGTTCTAACTCTGTGCATGTTGCTGGTTCGTACATTATCCAATATCATTATTCCCATTGAATATCCTTTTGACCACAGATTATGCTTACAGATTCCATTGTAGTGGGTAACCAGTTCTGGTTTCCACCATTGGTATTTGGGCTTGGTTACCTACTATTTCAGGAAACGCTTGTTTTGACCAGACATATAGGGGTACCACCACGGCTATGGATAGACTCATATTGTTGATGCCATGGTTGATAGCAAGTACTTGATGTTCATAAATTCAATTAATTAGTATCTTTTTTGTTTTCGATGGTACTTTTGATATCATCATCAACATCATCATCATCATCATCATCATCATCATCATCATCATCATCATCATCATAATCGTCGTCATCATCATCATCACCATCATCATCGCCCCAAACCACCTGCAACAACATCCGCATCCGCAGCAACAGCATCCACCACCATCACCAGCACCAGCATCGCCACCCTGAGACCACCAGCCTTTACACCGCGGGCGTCTTCTGCGCTGGCGACGCCTTTAAGGTCAGGGGTGACGTTGGCTGATACCCCAACCATTGCTTCATTGATGACTAGAACCAAGACGCAGAAATGCAATAGATTTATTTAGATATTCATAGATGCATGTATTTGCATTTATACATATATTTCTACGTATAGACATATATAATCTAGCATGATATAGCATGATATGAAATTATGATTTATGTGTGGGTTCATATTTTCAGGGACTACGCACATTCCCACTGTGCGTGTTTGTGTTCAGCATTACTTCACTACATGCAATGACATTTATTTATATCATAAATAATATATATATACATATGTATATGCATTTACGCCTGCTGATCCAGCTAGCCTTTGCTAAGCCAGATAAGCCCTACACACTAGAGTTGGAAGAAGAGTTTCTGCTGAACTGTGTGAAGCATACCTTCAATTTGCCCGGCTGGGTGTTCGATAAGGGTACATGGTTATAGACACCAAGCCAAGATACAATTTCTTATGTTACGTATGGTTCTATATACTATTAGTTGCATTATTGTTTTCACTTTCACTGCTGTCCTATTTCTTCGATGTCTTTCAGCCTTCTTGTTTGGGACGGTTGACGTTGAAGTTGTTGGTATTGTGCAGGTTGTCCGCTTGTCACATCTGATTGTCATTACTACCCATGTCAGCCTTAGATGGTTTTGACATGTTTTGACCCATACCATCTTCACTTCACTTCATCAACCAACAACAATGAATCATCATGAATCATCATGAATCATCATAAATCATCAAAAGTCATCATGAATCATCATAAATCATCAAATGTCATCATGAATCATCATGAATCATCACTCACCCTCCATCGTTTTTAAGAATCTTCGGTGGTGACCCATCCCATCCCATCACGCCATCCACTTCCTCGCGGACTCCGGACTCGCCTCAGATTTTCTACGAAACACCGGAGCTGGTGGACAAACGGATGGAGTCCTGGCAGCAGTGGATCCGCCGTTGCCGTTGCCGCACCAGGGGGTCTCGGCCAGTGCGGGCCACCCTTTAGAGGGCCGTATTGAAACGGGGAAGCGAGGCCGCTGCCAGGAGGGTTCGAACCAAAGGCTAGCCATGAAGGGGTTAGTAACAGTTGGATTATGTTTATTTCTTGATGCATCAATCTTGCATCAGGTTCGAACATATTTGATGTCCGTTTTGCACATAACAGCAAACAGGCATTGGTGGTGGAGTTGGGATCAACATCATAATAGTATCGATTTGTTGAGTAGCCATCATTACTGTTTGCTATTTGGCCAGTCATTACTAGACAAATCATTACTGTTTCACTATCAGCTCTACATAAAATAGAGCCACACATTGCCATCCACTACTGTTTACTATTTGGCCAGTGCCAAGAGCGGTGAAATCCCCATGGAGAATAGTAGGTCGCCAGCTGGTTTCCACCAGCTAGTTGTAAGGGGGGTTGGTTACCTACTATAATTTAATGGTAATTGGTTACCTACCAATTTAACGGGTAGGTTTCCAACCGGGGTAGGTAACCAATTCGTATACTTCCGGTAGTATATACTATATATACTACCAATTTAAGGGTAACTGGAAGTATGGGATTTTCAGGAATTAATGAACCACCATTCCTAGTGACAACAATTGAGCAAATGCCAAGATCGTTGTTGATGGTTCTACCAGCTGTTGTATGTTGATCGTTACAATGAGCTGAGACTACCTGATACACGATCGCCCAAACAGTAGAACTGATGATGTTTTGAACATTTCTCAACCATTCATCAATGTGTGTGGCATCAAGCTGCCTTACCAAACAGCCCGGTCTTTCCATGAATCGGAATACATACCTGTTGTCCAACTTGAAGGAGTTACCATAGTGAGCTGATTCTTGTCATGTGTTGGGGGATGGTGACCTTTGAGCCATCAAAAGGGGTCCCCGGGATCAAGCACTGTTGATTCATGCTTGAAGGTCGATGTCGTGAGTTGTGACCGTATCATTGTTGGGTAAACACAATTCGTCGGTGAGTCTTACATGCCACTTGTATTGTCCTGGTTCCAGTGATGCTGGTGAACTACTTCTGGCGATTTATGGTAGTTATCATACTGGAAGCTGAGGACCGGACCCTCCAAAACTTGTTAGCCTACCAGGCTGATTTTCCAGCCCCTTCCTGGGAGGAGCTGTTAGTTTTCAGGTCAGTATGACTTGTTCAAAAGCCTGCTGCGATTCGCCATGTTCATCCAGACCATCTCCGGTAGGTACCGCTACCCAACAGATCTAACCCAATCCAAATGCTCCATGTATGGTATCTTTCCTACCAGTTCCCCCGGAAATTTCCGCGGAAATCACCCAGTTGTATGGGTAAACCATCACCATGGGGTGCAGGTGAACCCCGGAGACCCTGGGCATGATGCAGTCGCCGTCGCCCACCTAGGACTTCGGGGGCTTCATGCATGCCATCGAACAGGTCGGCATCTTGTCCCTTGGCTGCCACATGCTGGGGATGGCGAATGGTGGTTTAATGATGGTTGATGTACTGATGGTCTCATATCGGTTTAGTGTGATTTACTTTTGGTGGTTTGATAATGGTGGTTTAATATTTTGTGTTATCAATGGTTATTTGTGTTTATTGATGGTATCTCACAGTATTATTCAACCATCAGTTAATCATATTACTATTTCTACTAGTGGATGACCGGCTATATTGATAACTTAATTGTCATTGTCTATATGACCAATCATTGATGGTGGTTTGATGGTTGATATGAATACTTCAGAATAGCTATGTCTATGTTCTTAGAGCTGAATCGATCTGTGGCTTGGCTTGCTCTTATCTCGAGTGTGCGAACTTTGACACATTAGCGACAGGTTCAGCAACTATCCCATCGGCTGCAATTGGGTGGATCTCTTTTCACTGGCTGGTCAATACACCAGCTAAGTTGCCTAACAAATCCGCTTGAGCCATTTAACTATAGTTGTAAGTTCATTCCACCATAAGTGACACTTACCTTAGTTATACACCAACTTAGCTGACTAGGGTGCCTAACTTGCAGGTACTTCCAGTTGCTGGCTCTCAGTGAGCTTCTCAACAAAAGGACGTGTAGCCCATCATATTGGTGGTAGTTGATTATCAAGCCTTTTCAACCATTGTTCTCAGTCAACAATTTGTTTGAACAGCTAATCTTCATAGTCCTGTCATTGATGATAATGATTCATCCAGACAATTTATTTGATGCTGGCCTGTTACCACTCAGGTAAAGTAATGACTAACAACAAGCAAATGGATTCTTGATGAGATGTAACCGCCACACTGCAAATGACCAACACCGCAAACAACCGGCTATGGGTCAAAACCCTGTACCCTGGTTCCCATCATTCACCATTGTTTTCCCTATTATAGTTGCTTAATATTGATGGTTAATATTGACCCATAGCCAACCCTCAACGACCACAAATGCTGCCATGAAACCCACCATCGACCAGTGAGCGGCTGAGGTTCGGCAAAGATGCCAAGGAAGCAGCTGAGATGTTTGCTTCCACCGTAGGACTGGCTGATCCCTGCGGTGGTGTTGCGGTCGTTGCGGTCGTTGCGGTCCACCATTTCGTTGTGGATCCTGTGGGTTGACCAATGTGGGCTCCAGCGTCATCATAGCTATCCTGCAATGAGAGATCCGTACCTTTCAAATTTTGGTAGATTCTACCCTATGCTTCCAGTTACAATTATGGTGGCCGTAACCAGCTGGTTTCTACCAGTGTTGCTTGGGTTGGTTACCTACTGTGGTGTCACCCCTTACAACCATTACAACCATTACCACTTTGTAATTCTCACAACACGTGTATAACTTATTTGGAATACAAATGCTTATTACCATGGTGTCACGGCTTACCATACTGCTATAACCACTTGGATTACCACCCACTCCTGTCATCGATGCTGTTGGTTTTCACTGGCGCAGGACGGATGGACACGGACCAGGCACCCGGGTGCTCACGGAGGTTTGGAGTGGAAGATGTCATTGATAAGCCATTCAACCATAGAAATGAAGTGGTTAAGTACCAGTTATTTGTTGTTTAGATTCACCATTTACCTCTAGCTATATTTACCATTTGCCTGGTAGTTGCCCTAGTCTTGAGCTAAGTCAGCGAACCCCAAATTGCACTCCAATTCTGTGATGGTGAAGACGTGGTTCAGAGGCATCTACCATTGAGCATTTCCATCCACTTACCATGAATGGTTGGTTGTTTTTTAGATTTGGTGGCCTCACCATGGATCAACTGATGGTGGAACTGGCCTGAACTGGATCTACCATAACAACCATACAGCATCTATATCCATTAACATCCAGCATAACAACAATAGTTGATGGTCAGTATCCAGTATGATAATGTCAGTTCACTGTTATAGATGATATATAAACATTATCATCTTATACACATAACCATTAACTGACCCACGTGCCCACGGATCAGTTCATCCATAGACAACCCATCAATGAATTGATTCAGCGCCAGACTCGATGAAATCGGACTGATTCACGAGCGAATACCGCGTATGTTGTATATGCATGGGCGTTTCTGAAAATAGGGGTGCCCCCACAACATCCATTATCACATAAAATTATATAGTGATTAATTTGAGAAACCCTCGTATATGTATCTACATTTGAATTTCAATGTTTGCTTTTATGCATACGTAGGTAGAAATGTAGCTGTGTACTTGCATGTGCGTTTATTAAGTGTTTACACGGAAACATGTTACACAAAGGTGCATGGACATCCTGCTGGGTCGCGCCCACGTCCGTCAGGAAACCGTTCGTAGGGTGAAGCTTCGCATCAAACAGGTCACGGCGTCTGGGTTTGTTGGGTGGTGGTTTCAATCAAGGTGGTTTTGGATGCTGGTGAATGTGGGTTGATCTGGGTTGATGTTGGTGATAATGTTGGTTAATGTTGGTTACAGTGTTGGTTCATGTTGGTTATATCGTTTTATATTGGTGCATGGAAAAAACCTTGGCTGGGCTCCTTACTGCGGGTACCATGGCTATCCCGGCTTGCGCCGAAGCTGTCCTGATCCAGTGTTGGTTCATAAACAGTTGATTGGTTGAAACTGGTGCCAGCACTGTTCCCACTGCTCAACCGCGGTGAGTACTGCACGGTAGCACTTGATGTATTGTTGCATGTGAATACCGTGGATTATAGTTGTACCAATTTGTACTAATATGTTCCCCTTCAACAAAAGTAGTTGTGAACAATATCACTATCAACCAACACATAAATGACTCTTACCTGATGGATTGCCACTGAGCAGTCATTAAGATTTGCCAATGGGCAACTACCAGCCGGACATGATTAGCCTCCATGGAACATGAATGAACTAATGTGTTAAACATGTGTTTACCATTATTAAGCATCACAAAACCATCAACTTTCAATCAATTAATCATATAGGTGTTTCTCCAAATAGGGGCAACCCCCAACTTATCCAGTTTATTCACCATTCATAATAATGAACCAACCGGTAGAATTGGTATGTATTCCTCAGCCCCTGGTCGATCCCTAGCAGAACGCTGCAGGCTGCTTCTAAGCATGGCACGAACGGCAAGATGCTCAGTTTCAGGGAGCTATGACGGGCTGAAGCACTTGTCAACAAAGTTGCAGTTGTGGGTTGCGAAACGATTGTAACAAATGTTGGTTGATCGTTTTGCCCCTGGTTCAAAGCAAACTTCATGACAAACTAAAGTTGTTAGACACTAAAGAACAAGCAACATAGCTTGAATGATTTAAAGTTCTTTTGAATTGTGTTCAATTGTCAACATTGTGTACAGGGAGTCATGTGGTATCAATGTGATTTTGTTGTCATACACATGCTTACCCAGAACTTTCACACGATACTGTACATGTACATATGTGCATTGTTTGAAATAGGATACCTATCTATCTATTCTATAAATGTCTTACATACACGCATACATTATATACACATGTCATCCTGCAATTGCACACCATAGTCATCAATGGATATGGCATGTACTGCATGTCCATCCCGGGATTTGCATGAGTTCCTTTCGTAACGGCGATGCCAAGGCTGGCGAGAATTCTTCCACGAGTGTGACACGGTGCGGGGCTGCCTTCTTCGACGGAAGTTTGCCGACCATGCAGAGTTCGACAATGGTTTACTTACGGGTTTGATTGTGCTTGGACCATCCTGCTAAGCTTACCCCTTTGGAATTGGTAGAATTGTTCCCTTGAACCATCCATTAAACACTTCGGAGGATAAGGTGGTGAACTGATGCTTCAACCATTTAAGGGCAATTTCACCACAACCAAAAAAGCAGCCAGCCAACTAATAGGGAAGATGTCCCTTGACCAGACACAAAACACCCAGCACGTAGAGATTTGGAGCGCTGAGTTTGTCCCGCATGTACGACTCTGATCAGCAGTGGATGACTTGTCAATGAATTTGGGTGCGGAGCTTATGGGCAGTTTCCAAGCTATGTACAGGGTGTTGCAAATGGCCCCACAGCAAGTGCCCTAGAATACTAATGACGGTGGGTGTTGGTTCATTTTGATGTATGTCGATGTTGGTCGATGTTTGCTACTGTTGGTGTGACGGTCACTGATGGTTTCCGTTGGTTTGTTGTTTCATGATTGTGTTTTTGATGTTGTGGTTATTGTTTTTTGTTGTTGGAAAATGTGGTGGGTTCTCAAAATAGGGGACCCCCAAATCATGTTTTTATGTATTTCTATTCTTTATATGAATCATTTGTAGCATTAAGCCAACATAAGCCAACCATAATTTAGGGTTCCCCATTCAAAAAAAGACATGTTTGCATGCTGCACACCAACTCTTATGGCCACATTGCCAGGCAATCTGTCATGTCAAGCCTTGTGGAAGCTAAGCCCGTCCGTTGCTTGAGTAAGCAAGGCAAGCGTCAATCCTTGCCAAAGACCAGTGTTGCATGCAGCCAAATGAAATGCAACCCGGAACAAATGAGCATTGCGACTGTGGATCGCAATCTCATACATTTGGTGAACATCTTCAATATAGTGGAAAGGTCTTTTCGCAATGCTGATCTGGCCATTGTTGTTGCAGTTTATCGGCAGATTCAATTTGGAAGGCAATGGATTTCATCGAATCTATCCATATTTCCTTGCGCCGTACACTAGATATATCAATTATCACAGACCACACGCCATCATTGATAGTAACCATCATTTCCATCAGGCATCCCCTTCGATGATAGGAACTACATATTAGATATATTGGTTTTCAATGTCGATCACTAGAGTTGATAAATGTGTTTTTTTAATAAACCATTGATGCACCAAACTATTACTTATCATTGAACCAACAATTGATGAAGCATTGATATACCGCATACAATATTGATACCATATCAAAGGATTGATAAACCATTGATACACTATTTTGATGTACTCCATCATTGATCAACAAAATCAATTTTGATATCAGTGCAGCGGAAAGAAATGACTTGACGTTGCAGCGATGCCAGGATCAGTCTGGATACATGGACATTGATGAGCCTCTTGGTCGGAGGCGATCAGCAAGCTAGAATGTAGGTTGATACCTCTATTCTAAATGTAAATATGATATATGGATAAACAGCAATTTGTATGTTTTTTCTATCTCAACATCAGTACCATGTTTGTGTGCGTGTGTTTTTGCATATTAATCTATGTTTAAATGTTTGTATGTACTGTAAGCTGGAAAATACGGTATATAAGCACATTTGCATGTACTGTAAATGTAGGTGTGCAGGTGTGCATACATATGTGAATATGTGCACATACATGTCACGTGAATGTGTAGATATGCTTAGGTATGTTTGTTGGTTGATTTCTTGGTCCAGAACCACAATGGTTGTGGATTCCGGTTCAACATCAGTACATGGTAGGGTCCTTAGTTGCACGACTCGACATGGACGCGAATCGACAGCGGTTGGGTGGTGATGGTTGGTAACTATCGGTTTCCATCATTATCCATCAGTCATCGTTATCGTTATTAATGATACCAATAATGATAGTGACTAATATAGTTGGTAATAATTAGTTAGTGACTGATGTACTAATAACTGATTATAATATCAGTTATCATTATCATCTTAGTTACCAATAATGATAGTGACTGATCGTTCCAATCAGTTATTGGTGATAATTCAAATTGCTGAACTTAATTGAGCACCATCGTGCACCATCAGCAGCGCATTTAGCATGTTGGCAGTTGGGTTGTGTCTTCTCGCAGACAATTATCACAGACAACTCCTCCAGACAACCAGCTCGGTTTATTATGAATCACAAAGGCAGCACTTGCTCTTTGGGAGACTTGATGAACCAGGTAGTTCCTTCCTACCATGGTTAACATAATTAGTTTGTACTAGCCATCAAACCTTATCCCAGTTGTTTGCGCTAGCTCTTAGTGGGATCAACGATGAACTTCACTTAACAATAATCTTTATTTGGGCTTAGCGTAGGCTGCTAACCAGTCAGTTGCTTGACATTCTCAACCAGCTTTCTGTAGTCCCTATGATTAGCACCATGGTGGACGAGCGGCCTCAGGTTCTTTGACATGTGCTGGCACAAGCTGCATATGGACGTGGGGAGCCACAGCTTTTGGCACTTTTTTTTTTTTTTTTCGAACAAAAGCGACAACAAATACTATATTCATGTTGAATCAATGGTTAGTGGCTAACCACCGGTTGATCCTGGTTGATCATCTTGATATTCACTGATCAACCAGTTGTTCGTGAATCTTCACGTTTTGCTACTTATTGGTCACCAACCATTGCTGTTTCTCGTTGCCTGCCAACAAATCCTGTAACTATCACCAACCAATACAAATCACTTCACCATTCAGTGATCATCACTCGTCACTGGCAACCTGGTAATGCCAAGATCAATCATTTATAGCTAGTGCTCCCAGGCAAATTCACCAGTCATAGCTCGTTTTCCCATCGAAAATCACCATTTGTTTCACTTCCACGGGATCCTCTCCCAGAGGCTAACCACATTCGCCACTTGAGGACCAAGCTTCGACACCCAAGCATAGCAATTGGTGGCTATGAAGCGTGGATGATAAACCTTCATCAAAGAAACACATGAACATGCTATAGATTGACCATGTGTTTCTGATGATGAACCATATTAATATGCTACAGCATGGGTACTCTTTACTATGATTAGCCATGTTTTAAATATCAGAATCGGACTGAGAATGATAAAAACTGGTCATGAGCGAAAACTGATGACTTAAGCATGATTAGCCATATATTTGACCAATGGTAGCTACTATTGACCGCTAGATACCAGTACGGACCAATATTGACCCATATTTACCAGTATTGACCACTCTTAACCAATATCAACCCATGTTAACCGCTATTATTCACCATCATTGACCAAAATTTCTTGGTATCCACCTTTTGTAACGGTATGTAACGGTTAAATGTCCCCTGGGCCACGACTGCGCCGCCTGACGCGCCGTTTTTTTCAGAGCTGAGGATCGAAAGAGCCATTTGCAGCTTCTCTTTGAGCGTTTGGACGAGGAGACACGACGGGGTGAAACGATTCTCAGAGCAACTTCTGTGGTGGTGGTGATGGTGCTGGTGGTGGTGCTGGTGGGAGGAGGGAGTAGTGGTAGTGGTAGTAGTAGTGGTAGTGGTAGTGGTAGTGGTAGTAGTAGTTGTAGTAGTTGTTGTTGTTGGTGGTGGTGGTGGTGTTGTGGTACTTGTTGTTGATTTTTGATATGTTCTTTTGTTGGTTGGCTTTGCTTACCAACTTCTTTGGTGGCTATGCTTTGGGGCAAGATATCTCAACTAAGTAGATAAACAATCACAAATCGATGAGTCAATACAAGCCAGACACATTAGATCAGTGTTGGTCTGTTAAGGTTGTACCTCTAATTACTCAGCATCCTGAAAATCAACATAGGTACTTTTGTTTGGATGTTTACCTGCCCATTTCGGGCAATACATGAGATTGAGCAAAATACATCTTGAGTACTTCTTACCACCTACTTCCAAACGTGGTTGTTGGTCGCTTGCTGATAGTATGTCGGCAGATATACCCAGTTGGCTTTTGGTGGGTATGTTAAGATAGAAATGTAAAAGAAGGTTTTTTGATTGACACATTTTCCTTTCCAATTATATTGTTCACTCTCGATAGTATCGTTCACCAATGTATACGATAGAATTGCTTCCAACTACTTGAACTGCAGTTCACCCGTCATATTTGTTGCTTACCTGCTTTTTGTGGCCATATGTCCATGGTAGTTTAGTTTCGAATTCCAGCGTGCTTTGACTGCTGTTTAGCCATCTTCCCTCGTGTCGTCACACACACACATGTATAGATATTTGCATACATAACTATATACAAGATCTATATGCACACAGAAGTATACATGTTAAGATTCGGGCATACAGGAGAAAGGTGCATGTACATATATGGGCGTAGGCGCACATGTACACATACATATTTACATGTGTGCATTCATCTCAAAACACTTCTGTACATACGTATGAATGTTGATTTGTGCATCCCCAGCAGTGTTTAATTGCAATGAGCTGCTTACTCCCAACTTGACTGGTGGTTGACAACAAGAACTCATATCAGGGAACCAACAACTGCAAGGAATTACTATTGATACTCTGCAGGAAGCAATACAAGCGCTAGATATTTGCTTGGCTGTTCCGTATAGATCTTGGAGAGGTAGACCATTGATATACATATACATATATATATATATATTTATTTACTTATTGTTTTATTTATGTATTTATTTAGATTTATATGTATTTAAATTTCCATATATATATATATATTTAAATTTATTTATATATATATATATATTTTTAAATTTATATATATATTTTTTTTTCATTTACATCAAAAGATGGTTGTGATCAGCAGCAGGAGGTGCGTGTTGTATATGTCATCGGGTCTAACAGAAGTGAAACAAAACTTAGCAAATGTTTTTGGGTTGCAAAGTGTCTTCCATGGGGATAAGTTTCATGTAATCCAATGAGGGGTGCAACGGCTAGGGGCGTTGGCCGCTGACAGGACGACTCAGGGGAGCTGTCGATCGATGAAATGATCGCATTTATGGAATCCTAAAGGGAGCAAACTGCTTGGTGGTGCCCACTCCTCAAGTAAGTAAAGTGGCCAATGTTGTTTCGATTCAATTCCTGATTGGTGGTCTGAACCATGTTTATTCGTGCTAGTAAAAACCTGTGGTTGACAGATAGTTTTCGAAGGGGTTGAAAGCACCAACCAGATTCTGACTTTATAGCAAGCTGCTAATGAGAATGCAGTCAGCGGTGGTGCAACTATCATTGGTCGTTTAACTATTGGTAGTGGTTTTGAACTTAGATGATTGGTACGTACCATCATGACTATTATGGACAAATCCATAAAACCTATAAAGTGGTTGAAATCTCCAGTCACGCCCAGTAGAATTTTCTTCAGGTTCACGCGCTGGCAGATAGATTTCTATGGCAGGTTCAAGTTCCTGCAGATGTGAACATCCCCTACATCATTGAAGGCTCTTGTTCCTTCATTGGCTATTGTTGATTGTCATTAATTTTAGTGACCGAACCATAGTTGCCCGGCCAATCTAAGCTTATGTGGGCATTAATTTGATTGGAATCGGATTGGTGTTTTCCTGCT
>VSDK01019126.1:0-64356 GCA_009767595.1 Symbiodinium kawagutii | reverse complement strand
CCTGCTGATTACTGATATCACTAGCTATGTTGGAAACATGTTTCATCACACCCCATAATGAAGCTAGCTCATAGTATTTTGTTTGGGGGTTTGGTGACATGAATTTTAGGTGCAAGATATGAATCCGGTTTTGGCCTTTTGTTTATTTGAACGACCAAGCAGATGTTTACATCCGCCGATTCTACGATAAAGTGTGAACCGTGCGAATGTATTACTTTTTTGTAGTGCATCGTGAGGCTTCCATTTTGTATTTTTTTTAGGCCAAATTCAATAGTATCCATGATGGTCCATACTCTTTAACATGGCAGTGAGTGGTCAATCTGCTTCTTGGGTTGATGGAGAACTTGATCAGCAAGAATGGTGAAGGGGCACATGACCAGAGACAAGACAAACATCATTGGTGTGGTCCTTGGTCATTGTGGTCCTTGCTGTCATTGATTTGGTGTTTGTCAGGTCGTTTGCTTGTCTGTTTATTGCTGCGGCTCCATTTTCATCGTCAACCACTAACGGTACCGTCGTCACCCTGAATGTTCCATTGTGCAACGTGGGGGAGATCGAATGTGGGGTTAGGAGGACAGGGACCACCTAACCATAGCACCAAGTCCATGAAATGACCACCAACCGGACCGGAAGAGGATGGCTTCTAATTGACTTGCGCATTTTTGTAGGGTTGGGGCAGCTAACCACCAACCAGCAACGGTACCAATTGAATTCACATGCATTGTAATGTACTTCTTGTATGTAGGTTTCTGAATGTCCAAGTAGGTTGCAGCAATAGCATTACCAACAGCAACCACAGCAACTATAGAGAGTTGGCTGAAGGTCTGTGAAGTTGTGGGAGCCTCGGAATGCGACGGCCCTTGGAAGATTGCAAAGCATCTCGTTTTTTCTTCGGCCGAAGCTTTTCGCTTGCGTGGAATATGGGTGCTCCTTGGAACAGAGCGTGAGAAACGAACATGCCAGGCATGACACTGATCTAAATTTCAATTGGTGTCATATTGGTGTCATTTTCAACCACGGCACAGCCTAAGGCTGTGCCAGAATGGCTGCGTTCCCAACCGCACTCAGTGAAGCTAAGCTTCTTGTCTGAGCAGTTGAACATTTCCCAGTTACCCTTGGATTGCTACGTGGTCATGGAATGTTGGTGTCTGCAAGACATTTTTGGTTGATCGCTTAGGCCTTGGAAAGTGGGACCGCTGATGGACCGGAAACTGTTCAACTGCTAGGTGTTTTTCTGGACCAGCACATTGATTTCAAGGCACTGGTGTCATCAGAACCAATATTCTTTGAAAAGGGAGGGGGGTTGTCCAGAATTGGTGGTACTTAAATTGTTTGATTGGTGGTTTTGATCATTCTTTATTTTCACTAGCAATCACTAACAAATGGTTGGTTGACTAGGGAAATACATAATATTTTTCATAGGGGCCGTTCAACCACCAACCAGTAGATTGTTCATGACCGTTAGAAGGGAAACCACCAGCAACTTAGGGGTTACCTAGTTGCTGATAGGTCAGTTTCTGTTTTCCAGAGGTTTCTTGATAGCAGGGGGGGAATAATTTTCTTCTGCAGCACTTCTTGGTTGACGTTTTCCCGAATCCGAAGTCTATGACATGTTCATCGCCATTGTATATCAGGATACATCACTCCCTGTGGATGGCGCCTTGGGCCGATCGAATGGTTGCCAGCAGTTGACCTCGCAGTTGTTCTGTGGATGGCAACATGGGGCAACCAAGTGCAACGACCATTTCAGATGTGTTTTTCTTACAGTACCCTATCCTTCCAGTTACCATGAAGGCTGGTCATCAGCTCTGGTTTCTGGTGATGCACTATTCCATGGTAACTACAAGCAAAGTGTTGAGATTTGGGGAAAAACAACTGGTACTGCCTGGAGAATGTACTCGAAGCAGTACAGCCAGTGCATATTACTTGCAACTAGATCCTGAACTCCAGATGCTGCAGTCCAGAAAATGGTGGAGGAGTGGAGGATCCTGTGTGGCCCTTAAATGGGGCACTTCAGAAGGGGACCCGGCAGAGGATGACAGGCATCGCTGCTGGAGGTAAAAAGACGGAAGATGATCTGAGGGGCTTAATCAGCGCCATGGATGCAATGGTATCCATCATTTCCAGTTGGTCCTTAGAAATACTTACGAATCATTGATTGAAAAGGTAGTGTGAAATGTTTTTCCAATTTGTGGCTTGTCAGTTGTCCAGGTACTCGTACCTGGCAGGTGAATTATAATAAGAAACAGACAGGTTCAACTTCAACAATTGACCCGTTTGATTGCTGGTTGGATCTCGGATGCCTCATTTTGGTCAATAGTTGCACCAACTCAAGAGCTGGTGACGTACCATCAAATGGATCTCCCTTTTGCTCGAGTGCCGTTCCGGTACTGCCTAGGGTTTCTCAACTCAAATCACAGTTGGTTTCGCGCCGGCGTGACAAGCTCGTTCGCAACGGTGCTAGTGCTTCCAACAATAAAATGACAAACAATGGTTGTGGGTCAATAATGATATAACCACCTAGTTGTAAGTTATTAACATCATTGGCAACCCAATCACAATGCGATCATTAGAACCTGCTAGCCACTACCATTTGTTAGCAATAGTTAACTAATATGATCTACCGCTACTAACTATTGCTCGCCACCCATTTCAGACACCCAAGAATTTCTTGCCATCGCTAGGCCTCAGGGAGCAAAGTGGCGCAGGCAAAAGGGAGCGGGGCGCTGATTCAATGAGGTTTAATGAGGGCATAGCAAGGGTTGAAGGGGGCTGAATAGAGGCTTAACAAGGGTTTGATACAGGTTTCAATGAGGATAACAAGGGTCAATAGGCTTCGAACGAGGTTTACTGATGGTTTAAGGGTTAAATTTTAACGAATGGTTCGATAGTAAGGGCTTACCAAAGGGTTGATAGTTGATATGGGATGATACACATATAAATTATGAGTGATTTCACGTTTAATCGACCATACTTATTTGATAGCTGAATAGATCCAACTGGTTATGAATGACTACTGGATGACAATGTTGCTGATAGTACAGACCATATTCAGTCAGAGAAATGCAGGTATATCCAGTTGGTTAGCAGTTAACAGCTATGTCCATACATGGTGGTACCCGCTGACCGTCCAATTGCAGCCATTCTCAATAGGTAAACCACCAGTGACTTGGGGGCGATGGGTTTGGACAAAGTCATATTCCCATCAGTTGAATCAACTTAATAGCAACTTAAGCAATGACACATTGGAATTTCAGTGATATAGTTAGTAGAGATGCTCATAATACTGAGATCAAGACATATCAGCAGGTTCAGCAATATGAGCCAATTCAATAGCGATATCAAATTTTAGTTGGTTGATCCACAACACTTGAAGAATATCCTCATGACCCAAACGCTGACGCTTACGCAATGACTGTCACTGACCTATTGATTTGTCCACTATTAAGCATGACCATGAGCCCCCAAGGGCCCCCCAAAAAAGAAGGTTTTTACCTTCCAGCATATGGGTTATAACATGTAAAGATAATGGTTTTGGGGGGCCAAGGGTACTATTTGGCATACTAGCCTGGAAGTGGACAATCCACCATTAGCGATGGTTTACCTATTCAACATGTTTATTTTTGACTTCCGGGTGAGTTTGCCAGAGTGGAACAATCAATCGGTTGAGAATTACGGGATATTACAGGTATCCAATTGGTAATAGCTATAGCTTTGTGTATTGATTTAATTGACTACTTTACCATTTGGTTGATTTCGATTAGTAATTGATTATCCAACTGCTGAACAGGCTGCATAACCAATCTGTATTGTTGCTTTACACAAAAGATATAACCGATTGTCTTTCATACCATTATACCACTGGGATATACCAATTCTAAGTTTATATTTATACTGATGCCTTATGTGTTGTTTATGATTCCCCATCATTAACCACTATGATTCCCAACAAGTAAACCTACCAAAAGAAACCATTGGCGTACCATAGTAAACATTACGACCACTACCCGTCATCGTTTTTTTCTCTTATTACCATTATTAACCATTATAATACGGGTAAAAATCAAAATGCTATATAACTGTATAACTGTTCGAATAATATTAACCCCAGTGGCCAATGGCATTTTAATGATATAGTTTGCTTGCTATTGTCCCTACGAAGATATTCTCAATATTCTTAATCATTCTTTACCAATATCATGCCAATATTCATGATTGAGATATTAACCATTACTACCATATGTTTAACAACATCATTGCCAATATTATACCAATATACCCATATTAATTACATATTTTACTCAATATATTTGGTAATAACATTTGAGATTAAATTACCATTCATGACAACTTATATGAACTATATTATGCATTTGTGTTTACCATAAATTACAGTATTACCCACAAATCCATCATCAAATGGTATCATTGTCTTTTTTAATGATATTGGTACTTCATATATTTCATGATATGATTTGCTGATTTTGATATATATATATATATTTACATTTTGATTTATCATCACCATTTCAGGGAATATACCATGTCAATGCTTAAATGATACCATAAGCAAAATATCTACTATTTTCAATTGTTGTTTAACCAATATAGTTGAATATCAAATGGTTTTAAACCGTTATAACCACTAGACAGTTTGAACCAATATTCATTTCAAACATGGATGATACCATTGATATATCAAACGGTATCGATTATATATTCATCAATGGAAAATGCAAATGGTTCACCATTTATCATAAAATGAATATTATATAATCGATGAATATTATGTACATAATGGTTGAAACCATTCCTATGTAATCAATGAATATTGTGTACATAATATTATATAATATTATTTCATAACCATTATAATCAATCATTTCTAATCATCAAATGTACATCAAATGGTTGATCAAATGGTTGATTTGCTTCATGCTCTTCATATTGCTTCATCGCAGCCGAAGGTCTTGGAGCGTGCAACTGGCCTTCGACTTGAAGACGGACAGCTGGCAGGCGACGGGTTGTGCGGTGCCGTTGTGGTGTGCTGGGTGAGGCGTGGTGAACACCGGTGGTTCACGGGTGGGTCACAGGTGGGTCGCTGGTGGTTGGCTGGTGGTTCACCAGGTTTGATGGTGGTGAATGGTTGAGTGAGGTGGTTGATGAACCATGGTTAATTAATGGTGGTGAATGGTTGAGTAAAATGGCTGGTTGTGGCTGGTTAATCGTTTATAAGCACCAGTTATCAGGGGAACAACTTCCGGTTCTGGTCAATCATAAGGAGACCGGTTGTTATGTGGGTTCTGAATTTAATCTCATGACGGTTTTTCTGATGGTTGGTGGTCGCTACTAGTTGCTGTTTGATGAATGCTGGTCAAGCATGGCTCTCCTGATGGTTTTTAGTGGATAGCACTGTGCTAAGCTATAGTACGTGAACATACTTGGTGTAAGCAGATTGGAAGAACATGATGAGTGAAACTGGGTAAACAAAGTTATTTGACCATCATCAACCCAGAAAGCATGATTCACCAGCTTATTTGACAAATGCTTCACCATCATTTATCACAATTGACCAATGTTTGTTTCAACTTTTTACGTTTAACACTAATGATCACCATCAGCTTATTCAGCAGGTTAAACAGTGATAATCAATCACCACCATCATTCACCAGCTTATTAAGCATGTTAAACCATAGTAGCTGATCACCATCATGGTCCATTCTCCTCCTTCGTGGGGCCAAGCCATCCACCGCCAGGTTTGGAATCGCTGAAGGTCATCATCCTGGCTGGGGGCCCTGGTTCGGGAGCACCACAGCGAAAGGGACGAGGTCGAGGCCTAGGCGCCGGTTCCGCGGCGCAGATCGCCGTGGCGACGGGCAAGCCGCGCCTCCCTGGCACCTCCGGATTTCTCCGCGGCCTTCTTCCGAGGGGACAGAGATGGACGGAGCATCCTTCTAGGGTCCGAAACCTGACTGGGGCACTCTCTGACGCGCTGTGGCTGAGATCGAGCCTTTCGTCATGGTTTGCATGATGGCCAATCATAGTTTAATGATGTTTAAGCAAACAATGAACATCAGCATTAAATCCATCTTGAAAGTGATTTAAGCCATCAACCATGATCCGGTCAGAATGATGAATAGTGACCAATGGTTGATTATCATTGAGCACGGTAAATTATTGATCTAGTGGTGGTTTCAATGATGGATGAAAATCATTCTTAAATGGTAAGCAAGCTGCCTAACAAACGTATGGACACACCCATTGATTCGTGGACTGACCATTCCGTTTAACCTTTGAATTACTGTAGTAGAACTACCCATTTATACCCATTGCCAACCATTCTCCACCATGAGTGACCTCCTTAAACAATAATCATAGACCGTGCTAGCCATGAGAATGCTTGAGAATCTATCCATATCACTCAGTTTGCAGCGTGGTACCAAGCTACCCCAGCCAGAGAGGCATGGCAGGCACCGATTCCTGGTTGAGCCTGGCCGTTGCCCAACTAGAAATGGGATGTGATCGGTGGTTTACGACTGATTAATGCGATAGCTGAAGATGTATGTTTCTCTTTAGGGTCATCCAAACCAATTCCTTTGTGGTTTTTGCCATTGGTTGATGGTGGTTGAGGGTCATCCAAACCAATTCCAATGACAACCAAAATCAAGTCAAGTATTCATGTGTGGTGGTTCATCGGAGGAATTGTTTTAGTTGGCTAATGTTGGATCCATATTGATGCATCACCCGTATTGGGACAACTCACCAGCATTGAAGGTAAACTGGGGGTGGTTTGTCGATATCGATCCAACATTGCTAGACATCAACCAGTATTTTTGATTATTAGACACATGAATCTATGAACCATCATCTATGGTAGATACCATTGTAAATTGTTTCCATTTATTTCCTATGCTTCTTATCTTATGAACCACCATTAGACATACGAATCTACCATGGATCCACCTTTAATGAGCATCCTACACCAACGACAACTTCAAGGCTATCGAAGAGGTTGGGTGAAATGTGCTCCTTCTACACGGCCAATACGATTGACAAAGCGGGCATTGTGGACATCCATGAAGCCAGTTGATGGTGAAGGTGATCAGAATGCTGGTGGTGGTCGTGATGGTGATGATGCTGCTGCTGCTGATGATGATGATGATGATGATGATGATGATGATGATGATGCAAATTCAAAATTCCTGAGTGACTTCTAGCAGAGTGGCCTGGTTCAAAGCTGTCGTAGTCTTCAGCATTTGGTAGCCCAGCGTTTGGTAGCCCTCGGCCATAGCTTTGCACCAACACTTATCAGGATACCGTATGCCTCGATTGCTATCTTTGAAGTCATTGTTGACAGTTGCACTGTGTCCCATTACAATGTCATTTTGTATCCTTATCAATTTGGATATCACCAGCTTTGATCGTCACTGATGCCAGTACCTTTTAACCCTCACAATTGTTGACCTGAAGCAATCACTATCAATGAAATTATTGGTCGTGAGAGTGGTAATTCATATCATATTTCTCAGTGTCAACAAGGATAATGTGATATACCATGATCATTAGATGTTATTTGCCACGATGATTAACCATGATATACCATGATGCTTAGCAATTTATGCCATGATTAGAAATCATATGCCATGATGATTGGCCATTACATGCCACTATGAATGGCCATTCCATGCCATACTGGTTGGTGTTTTTTTCACAATTTCATTTTCCCTATGATGAACAAATGACGGTTGGTTGACTCATATTTTTCATGACGGGGTGGTGAGCACCACCAACCAGATCAGCATCAACCATTACAACCACAATAACCACTATTCATCAATACATTAACCACCAATTAACCTTGGTAGTTCAACCAGGAGTGGTTCAACCACCAACCAGTGATGATCATTATCAAACATGTCAACCACTATTATAACCACTGTTAACCATTATAGACCACTATTAACCATTATTATCCACTAGTTAACCATGAATGGTGTAACCCCACCAACCACTATGAACCACTATTAACCACTATATCACTATAAAACCACTATTCTCCCCTAGTAATTAGTTGGTGATGATCCCCTAGTAATCCCTGCTATTAACCACTGGTTAACGCCATGGGTGGTGAGCACCCACCAAGCAGCATCGCTCCGTGACCCGAGGTCAGCGCCTTGCGACGAGAGCACCTCGGCGTCACGGCACCGTGTGACGCAACGGGGGAGCCCGTGGAGCTGAGCCGCCCGCGGGGAGGAGCCCAGGCCGTGGTGATGTGGTCATGAGTTATAAGCTACTATGGGGATAGACATATACATATGCTATTACCAAAGATATTTAAGGTATGTTTATATTCTGAATTGTTTTGATGGTTGCGTTATGTGGTATTGATCAATGGTTGATATCAATGGTTGATTGTAATGATTGAGAGCTACAGATTGGGTGTTGGCTTTGTTTTTGATTGTGGGCTAGTTGTCGGTTGTAGTGCTAGCATGTTTGCCCATAAGCTGTATTGTTGGAGCAATCATGTCGGAGAGACACTCTAATGATGTGTTGTTCTTTTCCTGTATTTTTAAGTAATTAGTCACAATCAGAAACTACTATCCACACTGCACTAATTAATTCATGCTTAGCACATCTTAACCAAACATCTGCTGTCTCTTGTTTTGGCTCTAGTCTATTCATTGGTAACCAGTGGAAAGCTTCATAAGAAGCAAACAGCTATGTTATTGTCAATCAAGGGTTTCGGAGTTTAATCAACGTTTATATAATATATATATACTATCATGATCAAGCAGGGTAAATTAATGTTGACCAGCCGAAAGTGATTAGTAGATTAAACAATCATTCTCAACCCCGATTAACAACGACAAATCACGCTGTAATTTGTACCCATACGAACCCACCAGCAGAGTGACCATATTCACCAATGATAGGTAGTTACGATACCATATGAATCTAACTGGCTGTGGGTTATTACTTCGTAGTCTTTTCATTCACATCCCGTATAAAAGCAAACTAGCTTTTGCTGGGGTGCTAACTTACAGTACCCACTTTTCAAATGGTTAGTGGTGGTGAGTTGTGAGCCACAGCCAAATTTATCTATCTCCCATTGTTTATTATCACTTATAATCAAGCACTAGTAGCCATTGATGCGATCATTGGTGATATAGAACACATAAACTTATTTATCAACAATCTAAGCATCTAATCAAACCTTGGTTTTAATCCTCTAATCAAACCTTGGTGATAATAGTAAATCAAACTGTAATAATATTAATTAGTCAAACAATAATTCATTCTAGATAATTAGTTAGTATAATCTCATCACATTCAAAAGCCATTGCTGGCAATTCTTCCCCACAGAAACCCGCCAACACTGCCCAGGCTAGGCGTGAACTTGGCCGCAGGCGAGCGAGATGGTCCAACGACACCCTTCATGCCTTGGGGGAACAAAACTCATAGGGCTGTGGGTCAATATGAACCAACCAACTAATGGAGGATTTCCACCAACAATAATAGGGTAAACAATGGTTAGTGATGAGGAAGCAGGGGTACGGGGTTTTGACCCACAGCCATAGATCTATAGAGGGAGATCACAAAAGAATGGTTGCTTGAGGCTTGATTACTAGAAATCTGCCAAGCAGCGCCCCATTCCACAGAGGTGCACAGTTGTAGCGTGTTTTTCCCAGGCCCTGTTTTATTTTTTGCTTCGTTCTTGTCCAGAAAGACTGGACGCTGAATTTTGCACCTGGGTTGGGCAACCACCAACCAGTCAATGCTTTTGTGGAGTAGTTTTTCCCTGTTTGCTTTGTACAGGCAGAAGCAATGGATCCCCCAGCAGGATTGCTAGAAATGATGGACATTGAAAGATTTGGGGGTAGCCTTACTATCAGATCACCAGCAAGAATAATGCGGATGAACCGCCAACCAAAACCCTCAGTTCGGGTTTGTCCATGTCTGTGGGGGATCACCATCCAAGTTGATAGCTAGTATCATTGAGGAAATCGCCAAATATTTGGAGGTACACCATGTTTGGACAAACCCATTTGGACAAAACCAGCACACAATAGGGCTGTTGTTGGATAAGCAATGCTGGTTTATAAAGAACCATCTGAATAAAACCATCCAAAAGAGAGATATCACCAAGAATAGGTACAATAGTGATATTGTAACCATTTGTAAGCCAAACAAGGTTATACATCCCAAGGCTATATCACCCAAGAGATATCAGAACCAACATGGATATAACAACTTTAAGCTAGCCATAGTTATCCTAAGGGACAAAGTCTGCAAAGTGACCGAAGAGCCATACGCTGTGCGTCGCCTCAGCCGAGGTAGCCACCCGGTCGGTTGGTTCCATGTAAGCAATGTTACCAATAAGAACACAGAGTGGTACGCCTACTTGGCTAAGTTGGTTTATAACTGGATTAATTACTAGTTACAGTAGCTATAACATGCTATAACTATACATTTAAGTAGCTTGCTAGCCATCTTATTGCTGGGGGTACCGCTCTGCAGTTTCCATGTGTGACCTGGTCGACTGGTTTTCGCAACAAAAATGGTTGCGCCTGGTCGAATAGTTCATGGAAAGCATTCTAGTTAGCATGCTCGTGTGTGTTTTGTTTTTCTTCCGAGGTATGTACCGAATCATATATAGCCATCACTATTATGACTACATTGATCTCAACCATTATTTTCCGTGTTTGACCACTCTTAACGTCAATAAACCACTATTGACCAGTATCATGATTGACCAGTACCATGATTATCCGCTCACCATTTACTATAGTCCACTACTAGCAACCACCATAATCCTTTATTATGGGTTGGTTAACCACTGATACTATAGTGATATTTGATGACCATCATTCATCACCATCACTTGGATGCCCATTCGCCATATCCCTTCCGAACTGGATCGTGAGAAAATCGACCCTGGAAACCCCTGTGACCTTCGGTTAAAACAAGGGTTTCTACCGTTGATGGTGAGGGTTACACATGATCACTGGGTTGGCCATACGAAAATCTACATTGGAAACCCTTGTTTCAAGCAACAATCACAGGGGTTTCCATGGGTTTTCATGGGTTTCCATGGGGTTCCATGAGTTGTTATTTGTTTCCATAGGTTTCCATGGGGTGCCAAGGATTTCCATAGCTTTCCATGGGTTTCCATAGGTTTCCGTAGCTTTCCAACTTTCAAGGGTTTCCAGAGTTTTCCGTTTCCATGGAATTTCCAAGGTCCATTTTTTCATTTTCGACCCCACCAAGCACCGTCAAACCCCCTGCATTGCCAGGCGATGTGATTCAATGTTCGACATTATCGGACCTGGAAGAAATGGTCAAGGCACGCAATGGCAAGACCGATTGAGAAGAGCTGGTCATGTAATTATGATTGAGTGGTGGTTTAATGGTGATCTTGTGGTAATTTAAGTAGCAATTCAATGGTGATTTAACGGTGGTGATGTTATTTCATGGTGATTTTATGGTGGTGATGTTATTTCACAGTGACTTGAATGGTCGTGTTTGCTAACACTGATATTCAATCACGACATTATCATGACATCACTATTGATTCTGTGATAGTTAGTAGTGGTTCTTTTGAGCAATTGCTATGTGATGGTCGATGACGCTGAAAGTGCTTTACACCGCTTAATATAATTGCTTATGGATTAACTACATGGTTAACGGCTGGTTCACTTAACGGGATTCTACAGCCCACCGTCGGTATGTGTTGTGACCAGGTAAGTGTTGCACACATTGCTTGAAGGACGAAAGGAATGAACTAAGATATGTATAGGCACTAGTGGTGATTGGTTAGCTGCCAAACGGTGCGTTAATACACAGTTGGTTTAAAATCTACGTTCAATACATTTGCTTAGCGATAAACAGCGGCGTTTTGATGGGTTGTCCTTGCGAAATGACGTGTGCCAGGATCACCTGTTGTGGCCGTAAAAGATGTCGCCAGTTGGCGTGTGATGATCATCGGATTAGCGAGTTCCAGAGTCATTGGAAATCGCCACGGGTTTCTCCATACATAGGCCTTTCTCAAGCCATAGGGTACCCGAAAATTGATGGTTGATTGCTATAAATAGCTTATATACGGAATGGTAGATTGCGGTCAAAAAAATTATAGATATTTGAAATTGGATGATTTGGGGGTCTCACATTTTGAGACCCCCACATGGGGACTACATCAACCTCCAATAACTTCAGTCCGTCCCATTGCTTGCGCTAAGAGTCACCGCCCCTGCAAGCGTCATGAGCCGTCGTGGACCATCACCAAGCATCAGCTGCTGAGTTTCAATCATCAATCATCACTGGCTGGTGGTTTTGAACCTTTCGGGCGGTGAATAGTTGTTAGTAGTAGGGCATGATAAGCAAACATAATGGTAAAACAACTGCTGGTTGGTGAAATTATTGACATTTTTCATTTTCCCACTTGTAATCATGAACAAGTGGTTGGTTGACAAGCACATTATGCATGACGGGGTGGTTCAACCACCAACCAGATTAACCCTGAACAACCACAACGTGAACCATTGTGAGGCAACTTGCAACCGCCCACAGAGTTCTGAAGATACCAACCGTTTGTGAACAATTCTGACCTATGTACATCAATATGTACATACACATTGAACTATGTGAATACAACTATAAACAATATAACATGCACTAAATATTGTGAACTGATACATATTATATTTATTTATATATATATATATATATATTCAAATAATTATACTTATACTCCACGATAATGTTGGTACATCGTGAATGTGTCGTTTTTATTTTCGATGCAAGGAACTGTTTCTGCATCTTCTCGTCCTTCGCAGGCGGCACAATGCCGCGAGGAAAGCAACGGAGACGCGTTGAGGCCGCGGTGAGGAATCGCAATGGATACGTCTGTGGAGGGTTGACCCGCTATGGTGTGACCCAAACCAACCAGTAACGACAGGTGCACTGTCCATCACTCTGGGTACACCAAACATCGTAGATGACAAGCAGTAATGTGGTATGATTTATAGTGATGGATGGTTATTTCATGTCATTTCCCTTGATGTTGGATGGTCAATGACTGTTAATGATGATAGATGGCTATTGATGGTTCATGAGTTATGGAGATGTACTTGATTACCATATCAACTAAAAACCCACTGGAGCAATGGGTTCCAGGCATCCTAGCCCCTTCGCTAAGTGAGATGGCTTGATTACTACAGTAAATTGTCCATAAGAGGAAAGATAACCAGCAATTATGGCTGATGGTGACTTGATGATAATGATAATGCATGCACAAGATCAACACATGTGTTGATACTTTTTCCATGCCCAAAGATGTTAAAAACTATGTCAAAATCACCGACTAGTAGTGACTTAAGTATTATTGTCGGATATTTTCCCAGGATGTCAAAAAAGTATGCTAAACTATATATGGTAAACTTTGTTGAACTATATTAAACCATGTTAAAACTATGTCAAACCATTTGGCAGTGGGTCAGTACCCCTGGTTCCCCTATCATTAACCAGGCTGTTTTCCCTATTGCTGCTGGTTATTGTCCCCCATTATTGGTTGGTTAACTGCTTGACCCATAGCCATTTGGTAAACCTGGCGCTTCTTGCCGCTTTTTTGAACTATGTCGAACCGTCCTGTCCCACGACGTCAGGCAGATGGAGGACACGGTCCATCAGAAAGGTGGGAGCTTTTGGCACAGGAGGTTGGTGGTTACATGGCGGTTATAACAAGAAGGTTCTAACAATGGTGGTCAATAAGCAACCACTTGCGGTTGATAATGGTTACTAACAATGGTGGTTATGCATGGTTACTAATAGCATTGCTAAAAACAAGAAGGTTCTAAGAATGGGTTAATAACAACCACTAATAGTTGCTATTAACCACTAATAACGGTTAAACCCACTAATAATGGTTAAACCCACTAATATTGGTGGTTTAATAGCAACTTATAACAATGGGTTTATAAAAAACTAGGCTAAACTATATATCTACAACGATGTCTAGTATGGGTTGAAACGCAATCTTGGAATCAGATTGGTTGGTTTTGTTGATGCACCATATTTGATTGGATGTGTTGATAGTTGAAGATGCAAATTACTAGTTACCAGTAGTTGACTCAGCCATCCATTGTAGCAAACTGGTGCACCATTTTCAGCATATTAACCACATCAATATCTCTGGTACCTGCGAATCATGGAGCTTTCCGGATCAATAACTCAGTGGATATCCGGATGTCAAACTAAAAGCATGACCTGATACAAAAAAAGGAAAATGCCGCTGGCCCATTTGGGTCGGCGACTTCCCCAACAACAGCATGGACTGGTTGGTCGACTTGACGGTCCATCAGGCCGTAAGCGGCGGCGCCAACGATTCCGTCGTTTGGGCTTCGGGCTGCTGGAGCATCTGCATCGATGGTAGCGGCCGTGAATATTGGTCCGACGGCTCAAACCGGTGACGCGAAGCTTCGAGAAGCTTAGGCTTCTTCAACATACCTTTCAACCGCCTCGAAGCCGCCGTCGCCAGCATTGCTGCGGCGGCCGACATGCTCTTCTTATGGCCGTCCGACAAGGCGACGTGAATTTGAAAGGCCTCGAATACCAAGTCTTGTCATTTAAGGAGGTCGACTGGAGCTACGACACCTTGTGCGCTCCAAAGCACGTCTACGAGGTCCTCTGCAACGAGGTCGGCAGAGTCGACGCCATCAGCGGCGGCATCACGAGCAGCGGCCACAGCTACAGCAACGTCGGCGAGTCGTCCGCGACAGACTGCAAGCGCAACATCGGCGTCAGAGGGGCCGCGGTCCCCGGATACAACGACGCGCGCAAGGCAGGCGACCTCTGCTCGAGCTACGCAGGCTGCAGGGAGTTTGCCTACGGCATGTACTGCGGCGTCAACCTGATACAAATATCAACCACACACCCAGCAGTTGGGCGAGTGTAAAAATAAGTTTGCTGGCTCAACAAGGTGTTGTCCAGTGTCACTGGGAAAACACTGACATGTATCATCATGTATCTACATACTTTGGATTGGTATACGCTATCTTTCTTGAATTCCACACCTGCCTTGACCCTTTGGTAACATTGGTAACAGCTCGCTGGGTGGAAAATTCACAGTTGGATTGATGTCAACACGGTCATCCGCTGCTGGAGGCTATCCCATCTATGCCATTCCACGATTTTGGAAGGCCGGGCAGCAGCGCTGGATGAGGTCAATAACGACAATCGGTGATGATGTTTACCTAATCTGAGTGGATTACAGCTACTACCTTTGCTTTTTAGGCTTTTTGGTATATGAATGATTTGCCATATAGGTTTTCTGGGATATGATTGATTTACCATATGGCCACTAAAAGTTAGACTTTTAGCGATCTAAAAGCCACCAAGCAATGAGGGCCTAATGGTTGATTGACTATTGATCAATGCTTAGTGAATGGTTCGTTAATGATTAGTGCATGGCCAATGCATGTTCAGTGAACGATTTGTGGATGGTTGGTTGACTTGCAAACTGAATGGTTAATAGATCAATGAATGGTTAGTTAATGATTCATTCTTGTTCAATTGATGGCTGCTTGCTTGTTGATTCATGGCATTGTGGGCTGCCATCAAATGACCGTGGGCATTTTCCCCGGATCTTTAACTGTTGGATCCTTCACATTGTGGTTTTTCCAAATAGGGGACCCCTAGAAATAGTTGGTTTATTACAACAATTTTCAAATGCTTAATAAAGGATGATTTAGGGGTACCTTTGTGTCGAGAAACACCGACATCTGTTGGTTGACGAAACCTGCCCCGGCAGAGTGATCCTCAATCAGGCGCCAGGGGCGGATGTAGACATCTCTACAGACAACATGAACCATCATCAATGATGACCATTGACGCAACCATTAGCCACCAAATGACCATCAGTGAACTGCTATGTTAACCACTAACCATCAATCAACCATGAATCAACCATGAATCAACCACCAATCAACCATCATCAAACCCTGTTAACCGTCAATGTCATTATCAATTACCCCTGGTGAACTAACATGGCTGGCTGGAAAATCCACCATCAATGGATGATTTCCGAGGGTTTTCCATTGCCGAAATGGTGGATTTTCCAGCCAGCCATGTTAGTTTACCAGAGTGTAACCATCATCCATTCCTAACAACCATTTCGATTGCCATTCTGGTAAACCAACATGGCAATGTTAGTTTCATTGCAATGTAGCCATTCATCATCAACTCCATTCTTCACCACCATGAAACTTCACCATTCCTCAACTCATCCCGGCACCGCTTGGGGCACTGCTCCGCAGCACTTGGGGCTTCCCCAGCACCGCGGGGTGTAGGCGCCGGTGGGTTGGCTCATCAGCTTGGACGAGGTGCCGGACGAGAAAGCCATGCGCAACTTGGCCACCTTCGACCCATGGTCATGACCAGTTGATAGTGGTATAACCATAATGTCAGGAAATTGATTAATGGTTATAATGGTCATAACCATAGTTGGTCATAGCCATAGTTGATAATGGTCATGACCAGTTGGCTTATAGTTGGTTAGGAAATTCATGAATTAACGATAATGTCATAATTGATAGTGGTTATAAAAATCTAGCAAGACTTAATCTAGTAAAATGGTTTGGGCTAATGAACCACTATGGTTAATTTTTCAAACCACTACCAGCTAGGTGCAACCACTGTCAGGAAATTGCCCATGGTCGTTATTTAAGAAAATCATTAGATACGTTTTGGTTCATACCAGAGTTTCCTACGCTTGTTCATAACCACTGTCCCCATGAATAGGGGAACCACCGGCTCTAGGGTAACCCACATTCATGACTCACTTGGCGACCTTCTACCACCAAGATATAGCCGGCGTCAGATCATCCTATGCAGTAGTACCCAGTAGTGCTTGGGTCAATATTTATCATCTCAAAAAAGGGATGGATAGACATCCCAATCAAGGGATGTTCACTAGGAATGCAGGATATGAACCGACAGCCATACGTCGCGTAGTTTTTCTGACCAGAGCCCTGACTTAGGGATTTGTCCATGATAGTCAGGTCCCTGACCAATTTCTTTTGGACTATTCCTGACTTTCCCCACGAGCCACTTTGAAAACAACTGTGTCAATTTCTCCTTCAGCCTCATCGTTGCGGAAACTTCATGAACGTGGGTCTTCTCGTACCTCAATTCCTGTTGAAATTCTCATCTTTTTGTTGCCGGGACACCGGCTGTGAATGTGGCACAACCAGCCTGGCTGGACAATGCAGCAACTTAGGTGATCACATCCAGCCACTGGAAAAACCACTGATCAACCAGACTTTCACGGTGAATAGGTTCACGCAAGAAGTGATTTGGGGTGGCTATGCTTGGCCAACTGCCATACCTCAGTTTGCAAAGTTGACATGTCACTGTGCGTTGTGGCACGCAACTTTCTGGCGTATCATAGTATAGCTCTATGCGGCTATTTGGTTATCAACTTGTGTATAGATGAACCTGCATAGCTGGGAAATTCCAACATGTTTCGAGGGAAACGTTGACGACATTTACTCAGAGTTCACTTGGGGTGTTCTCAAGTCATAGGGGACACTCCAAATCATCCGCTACAAACTATTTACAGTAGTAAACCAGCCATGTTTTTGTTCCCCTTTTGACCATCATCAACCACTATCCACCATGATTGGATAAACCAACAATGTCAATAATCAATCAACCATCATCAACCACCATAACATATAACCGTTCAACCTATTTGACCATCATCATCATCATCATCATCATCATCATCATCATCATCATCACCATCATCATCATCACCATCATCGACCATCATCGACCATCACCATCATCACAATCATCACCATCACCATCATCACCATCATCGACCATCATCATCACCGTCATCACCATTATCGACCATCATCATCACCATCATCACCATCATCATCATCATTATCATCAACATCATCATCATCATCACCATCATCATCGACGACGATCATCATCATCCACCATCATCACCATCATCACCATCATCGAGCATCACCATCATCGACCATCATCACCATCATCACCATCATCATCATCACCGTCATCACCATTATCGATCATCATCATCATCACCATCATCACCATCATCATCATCATCATCATCATCACCATCATCATCATCATCATCATCATCACCATCATCATCATCATCATCATCATCACCATCATCATCATCACCATCATCACCATCATCATCATCATCATCGACCATCACCATCATCATCACCACCATTGACCATCATCATCACCACCATCATCATCATCATCATCATCATCACCATCATCATCATCATCATCATCATCACCATTATCGACCATCATCATCATCACCAGCATCACCATCATCACCATCATCATCACCACCATTGACCATCATCATCACCACCATCATCATCATCATCATCATCATCACCATCATCATCATCATCACCATTATCGACCATCATCATCATCACCATCATCACCATCATCATCATCACCGTCATCACCATTATCGACCATCATCATCATCCCCATCATCATCATCATCCCCATTATCGACCATCATCATCATCCCCATCATCATCATCATCCCCATTATCGACCATCATCATCATCCCCATCATCATCATCATCCCCATTATCGACCATCATCATCATCCCCATCATCATCATCATCCCCATTATCGACCATCATCATCATCCCCATCATCATCATCATCCCCATTATCGACCATCATCATCATCCCCATCATCATCATCATCCCCATTATCGACCATCATCATCATCCCCATCATCATCATCATCCCCATTATCGACCATCATCATCATCCCCATCATCATCATCATCCCCATTATCGACCATCATCATCATCCCCATCATCATCATCATCCCCATTATCGACCATCATCATCATCCCCATCATCATCATCATCCCCATTATCGACCATCATCATCATCCCCATCATCATCATCATCCCCATTATCGACCATCATCATCATCCCCATCATCATCATCATCCCCATTATCGACCATCATCATCATCCCCATCATCATCATCATCCCCATTATCGACCATCATCATCATCCCCATCATCATCATCATCATCATCATCATCATCATCATCATCAACCATCAAGATCATCATCAACTATCATCATCAGCCCTGGACATTCATCAATTAACCATCAATTAACCATCAAAAGCTGCAGCTTCTCTCCACTTACCGGTGAACCCCGACCTCGTCACCCGCCCTGCAACCAGCAGCGCACTCCTAGCAGCCAAGGCATCGCGTGTCGAGCGCTGGTCCGACGCCACATCGCCCTCCGCGTGGGAAATCTCAGGATGCCGCGCCCTGCACAACGGGCAGTGCAAGTGGTCACTAACTTTCTTGGAGTACTCGAAGTACTTAGAGGTTGAAGTGGTTTGATATCCAACAATAATGGTTAAACAACAACTGCATGGTTGGTGGTTTGATTCAGATTTTCAATTTTCTAAGTACATCTAAGTACATCCAAGTACGTGGACAACGGTCATACTCTAAGTAGAATGAAACGCCATATTCTTGGTGCATGTCCGACATGTGGATGTTTGACCATTTACCACTATCGATATCATTTAGACTAATTTTCATAAGTTCAAGACGAACCACTAAAAATCATCCACAAACCACTATCATCCACTATGACCATTATAAACCACTATTCTCAAGTACTATAATCTACTGCTTATTCCCTACCTTTTTGGACGGTCGGCTTGGCTAACCAGCGAGCGGTTACAGCTGTTGCACCCGAGGCCGTGCCTTATCGTAGTCTGGGAGACGAAGCCACCGCCAGCCTTTGCCCGGGCTCCCGGCGGGCTGGGCCCAGCTCCACAGGGTCCCCCGCGGGTTGATGGGTTGATGCGGCCCTGCTGGGGCGGGGGCTTTCTGAGGTCTGGGCAAGGGCCAGGGGTTGATGATCAGTTGATGGTTCCAAACTCGGGCACAACTCGGAGCGCTGATTGATGGTGATGATCAGCCCGTTGTGGATGAGAATGAGGCGTGATTAGAATGGCTAAGAAATGGTTTTTAGGTGTCCAGGAGATGAATTGATTTGCCATTGTGAGTGGTTGGATGGTGAAACAAGGGCTTGGATCGAACATGTTCAATCATCAGTTGCCCCGTATCAAACACATTCAGCCACCAATGATGTTCCACTTGTCGACTAACATCAATGATTGATCAAACACTGACTGACCATCAGTTTGACCATGATTAAGTACTATGAATGGCACTAGATACCATTGTTCATTTCTATTCGATTAGCCATTCTGAAATTCACAATGATGAACCATTAAGAAATAGCATCATTACTGATTAAGCAGCCATCAATCAATAATCATCATTGCCACTAAGAATCATCAACCAGGGTCATTAACGATTCTTAGCCATTATGAACAACTATGAAACGCTAAAACAATAGATTAAACATTTCCTGGCCATTACAAACCATGAGCCACCATTATTAAGCACTACTACTGGTAATCATTGACCAGTTCAAACCATTACGCCACGACGATTTAACCAACATTATCAATGATGAACCAATCTTAATCATCATTAAGTTATGAACTATCATCAACAATTACCAGCCATTATTAACCGTCAAAAACCATTTTCAACCATTATTGACTCTCATTTGAGCCAATATTATCAATAATTAACCAGTTGACCATTGCTTTCTGTTAAGAACTAATGTTACCACTATTTAACATTACTGGCTATTGATTACCATAACCAGCACCAGCCACCCCACGAGTCGTCACTTCCATCACTGCAACAGTGCAGGTCTCAGCGCCATCACCTCTCTGTTGGTGCTTCGCACCCTCTTCGGCCTCGACGAGGTCCATGGAGTGGCCATGGGGATTGCCATGGGGAACCAGGGGCTTCCTACGCAACCCCTATAGGGAACCCCCAAGGCCACCAAGGGACAGCCACAACGCCACAGGTGGGGACCCCCTGGAGTGGTTTAGCTTCGCCATTTGAACAAGCGAAAATGTTTTATGATTGGCTATACTGGTACCCAAACGTTGACCCAAGCTGTAAACCAACGATTCACTATGTTTGGGAACCTGTCTCGGTAGCCCTACAGTAACACACATAACACACACATTGTGCTATGTCATTTTTGGGAAAGTTCTTGAGATACTTCCATTGCCATGAGACCTGTACCAACATCTATTTGAGCACCACAGTGGCCAGGTTGGTGCGAGGCCCAGGCATTGTGCTAAGATCAGTGGAGTTGGCCTTGGGCCAAGTATCCTTTGTAATCTTTGTTGACCATCAAGGCATATCAAGGTATTCCTATGGTATGCACACCAGTGCTGGGATTAGCAAAACATCAGGAGCGCCCAAAAATCCGTACCTAACATTGTCCTGTTGCTGGGAGGGGCTCCAATCCTAACCGCCCAACGATTCATAATTGCCTGGTTGATTCAAACAAATGATTATTTATAACACTATTTTGGGCCATTATAAATAATGTTTTTTTTGAACTATTTAAACAACATTATTGCCTGGTTCGAACTATTCGAACATTATTTTCCAAATAGTTCATGCTGGTCACCTTGGGCCGCTGGGATGAGACGATCCACCATTGGTGCAAGCGCCCGTAGGTGTCCAGCAGCCGAGCTCCCTTGGATGCGGCTGCGGCGCAAGGCTTGTGGGATGCATGGTGTGGGCCCTCAGCGCATGGTGGGGAAGCAGTGACCTGGTGATGATCGATCTATAAACACCAATAAGGCTATGGGTCAAGCAGTTAACCAACCAACGTTCATGAGGGATAAGTTCACCAACAATAGTAGTAGGGTGATTAGTAATAGGGGATGAGAACCAACAATAGTAGTGGATATACCGACACTATGGCTATGGGTCAAGCAGTTGATCAACCAATCTGGCTGGTTAAATAGCTGGTTAAATAGCTTGTTAATGATTCATAGTAGGGGATAATGACTAATAAGTATACTGTAATGGAAATATGATTATATATTTGATATACCTGATATACCAGCTATGTAAGGCTATGGGTCAATCATTTAATCAGCCAATTTTCATGGGGGATAAGTTCACCAACACTTACATAGGGAAAACAATGGTTAATGACGAACTGACCCATGGCCATAAAAAGTGGTGAATGTAGGCTGATTATTGATGCTGATAGATGATTCAGAATGGTTGAGAATGGTTGAAAGCGGTTTCATATACAACCATGGGTTGGAAGGGAGTAATGATATTCCATGACAGTCATTGATGCTTGATGTTGGTTAGTGATCCACTGATTGATTTCGTGGCTGATAGTGTTTGATCCACTGATTGCGTGCTCAAGCCATTGGGAACCCCAAAGTTGTGCTTGGCTTATTTCTTTCAATGATAAATATAGTGGATGATTTGGAGGCACCGTATAACTTGAGAAACACTCATAGTGGTACGACCAAGTGCTGACGACCATGATACTGATCATCGACTTTGGGAATAGTTCGATCATGAGCATTTTTGGCGGGTTCGGCTAGATTTCAGTGTTTAGCACAAATCAACTTAGTGCGATCTCCCCACTTCATCCTGAATATAAACCAGCTAGATACGTTGTTGTTTCTAAAGTTGTGTTGGAGGGAGAATCCATATGAGATGGTGTTCAAGTGATCCTTGTTCATTGCTGTCCCTGATGGGAATGGTTAAGGCCACAAGGCAGATAACACGGAAACTATGATCACACGGATTCAACATCATACAATTCCAACTCAAAAAAATGGAAGCAAACCAAATACATTAAGTGCTCTCTCTCTCTCTATATAAATATTTAAAGATATCTATTTCTATTTTTGGGAGTGTTTTTAATTTTGATAAAACTCCAATGTAAGAAAATGGTAGTGCTACCCCACCAAGAATCAGGCTTTGGTACGGGCGGCAAGGGATCATCACCAACAGCCAGTTTGGCCTATGAACGTCACAGATTGTCAACTGCACCACTAGCCACTTGTGACTAGAAACCATCCGTTTTTGATGGTCAATGATCGCTTTGGGTTCGCGGGATCTAATTGTCAACAAGTCTGGTTTCGGTTCCCGGTAGTCTCATCCCCCGCACGTGTGTCCAGACCTACCGACACGTCAACTACACAGCTCAAAGTTGACAAGCTGAGAAGGAGAAAAACAATTGTTTGGTTGCAGACTTGTTTCAGGAAACCAAGTCGCCTAATACCACATATCACACATCTATTTGCGCTACAAGACGCAACACAGAGAATTCCATTAGTACATATCAACGCACAGTCACAATGTGATGCAATGTGCAGAAGATGTGTGTATATGATTTGTTTACATTTCGATTCAGATGGATGATATGGGTAGTATATATATATGATATTATTTGATTTAATATAGTATACTGAAATATCATTCAATACAATATGATATGGTAATATATGATATTTCTATCTGTATCAAGATGATATACATGTTTTTTTTAAAAACAAGCAGTTTTTTATATGTCATATACATATTGATACATATTTGCTGAATATCCCAAATGATATTATATATACTGTGTTTGTATTTCTGGTTTGATTCCAAAAAATGCGTCAGCAACAATATGATTGGCGCAATCGCTTCGACCTCCCCAGGCCTCGTGTGCAAGTGTCTCCGGACACGGGTGGTTGGCCAATGTGTGAAGCGGGAGGGTGCCTAGGATGCGATTTAGCCCATGGTGCTGGCGGATGCAACTGTTCTTGGAGGACCTTGGTTCCAACTGTCACCAGTGACCATCGTGCTACTATCAATGGCTTCCCTACCATGGAGGAGATGGTCATCATATGTCATGATGACCTAGGAGTTCAAGTAAGCCAGCAGTATACTGGATTCTGCTTTTGCAGGGCTCAGTTGGACCTTTGGATCCCTGCCTACAGATTTTGAGTCCAGTGGCCAACCATTTCTGTTGAACATGATGGCTGAACCAACACATTCTCATTCCTACGAGTCATATTCATCACCAATTCTAATCCTGTGTTCTTTATCTTCAATACTTCTGTCAATCAGATGTTTCTCAAGATAGGGGACTCCCCCAAATCATCCACTATAGTAACCATTCATAGTAATACAGTGAGCAAACCATTTTTGGGGCCCCATTTTGAGAAAGCATCAGTTGTGTCATTGACCAATTCGTTGTTATTGCTAACCATCAATAATAGCAGCTGGTCGCAATGAACCTGGCAGAATTCCACAAGCCTTTGAAGTGAATTCATCTGCGTTGCGGTGTTCCCAGGGTCCGAGAAGCAGTAAAACCATTGATTTCGTCATGGATTGTTGTCAATTTATTCAGGCAGTATAAGCATTGATTTCGTTCATATCACTATTTGTCATCAAGCAAAAAGCAAACATCATCATCATCCTCGGCTATTTGGCTATCGGTTTGCTTAGGCCATGTTAGTCATCATTGTGTAAGCATCACTGTTTGCCTTTTTGATCAGCCAATCAGAAATCCATGAATTCCTGTTGACCATCAACAACTGTTACACACTGGAAGTTAGCAACATGCAAGCCAGAAATCTTTTGGCTGACAAAGGCAAAGCACTTGCCTGGTGTTTTGTTCATCTTTTGCAAAGTAATTCAGGATGATATGTTATGATGTTTTTCTCATCCATCTGGAAATAAGAATCATGGTCAAAATCACAGATGAATCATGGTGAATCGCTCGTTTTCTTCATATCATGGTTGTCAACCATCGCGGCATGGCGGACACTGGAGGCCGCAGATTACCCCGATACAGCAGGTTCTTGAGGCCAACAACGGTTAACAATGGCCGGTAGGTGGTTTCTGAATCCATTGGGTATCCCCAAAAGATGGGTTGGTCTACCAGTGGATGATTTGAGGGTACCCCTATAAATTGAGAAACGTCTTTATTGGTAGCGGTGAACAATAACAGGGGACATCAGGGAATCAGTTGTGCCCACAACAACTGAGGACCTCATATTTTGGTGGTTAGTATTAACATTCAGTAAAACCATTCTTCAACCACTATCTTTGGCTAATTCCTATATGTTCCAGCAGCATCAACCATCATTAACCAAACGGATTTATCATTTTTCATCAACCATCGT
Source organism: Symbiodinium kawagutii (assembly GCA_009767595.1). Lineage (NCBI taxonomy): Eukaryota > Dinophyceae > Suessiales > Symbiodiniaceae > Symbiodinium > Symbiodinium kawagutii. The sequence continues at coordinate 39,200 of VSDK01019126.1, read as the reverse complement.
TGTTGGTTGTAATCCGCCAATATCGATACATTATTATACCATCATTATTTACCATATGGATCGATTTTGACCTGTATCAATTGCTCATAAGCAGTTGGTTCCTCACCATTACTCTCACCATTCACCATCAACGAACCAGCACTAATGATGATTATAATCACTACAACATTGTGCCCCTTGGTTAGCTAAATTAGTTTATGTTTTTACTAGGGTAAGTACCACTTGTAGTAGATACAACTATGATCAAGTGGCTTACAAACCACCTTGCAACTAGGCGGCCCAATTTGGTAATCAAAGCATTGTATCGGCGAACAAGCTCTTTGATATCATAGCAGTTGAATACCAGCACCAATGATTGATTTCTATCAACCACTTATCTTTGCATCTACCATTTAGCTGGTAGTTACCCTAGTGATATGTAAACTAAGATAGCTAACCACCAGGGCCCCAGCTTATAAGAAACCAGTTATCAAACATCAGTTCTAGTAGAATAATTCTAGTTAAGTGGCCTATAAACATCGCTTTACCAGGGGCCCAACCTTGCAATCAAGCATACTGATTACTCCATACTAGTCAACCATACTAGTCAACCATAATAATTAGATAATCTGGATATAGATGATACAGTAATCAATCGTAGTTATCAACCATGATTTAGCAATCAAACATACTAAGCAGCCATAGCAGTCAACCATTAATCAAACCTCAGTAACCATCAGGAAGCATCGGTTGAACCCACCGCTAGGCCCGAAGAGGCGGGTCACCGTGGCGTCGGTGGATGGTGAAGAATGGTGGTGAACCATGGGTTGGTGCTTAAGAGAGGTGAATGATAGGTCATAACCATGGGTGATCATCATCCGCAGGGTGGTTTCAATCAGTTTTTGGTTGTGCCTAGTGGTTTTTACACATTGTTTGTTGGTGTGCCTACTAATTATTGATAGATGGTTGGTTGGCTGATATTTTTCGTAGGGGGTGAAAATACCAACCAGTCGTGGTCAATAGTAGTGGTGGGTCATTGTACTTAACAATGGTGAATAGTGCTTGAATGGTTGATTCATAGTCGATACTGTTATTTAGTTGAGAGTCATGTTTGATGAACAATCACGGTTGACACTATTTGATAGTGGTTAGTTCCTGGCTTCTAATGGTTGATCAGTGATGCTTGATTGACGGTAAGTAGTGATGATGAGAACTGTATGGAGACAGAAGTTCATTGTTGATTCATCGTTCAGTCAACCCTGCTATGGCTTTGAACGTTCAGACATGTTAAACAGTTAGACTCGATGTTAGTGTTTCTCAAAATAGGGGACCCCCTTTTAGATGACCAACGGTAGATTTTAGCGGTCCCTCAATTTGAAAAACACCCATATGTAGAATTATCCATATGTAGAATAATGCCAGACATATGATCCACCAACCAGATCATCATCAACCATTATAACCACATCTATATAACAATGTTTGACCATGATTAACCACTAGTTAACCATGGGTGGTTCAACCACCAACCAGTTTAGTAAAGTCATGGCCCGCAGCCCTTCAACTCTTCGCTGCCAGTCTTCACACTTCGAATGGCTGAGCTTCGAGACTGAAGCTGACATGTCGGGAAGCGCAGGGCACTGGTCATGGATGTGGTCTCCCCGGTCTCCCAGCTTGGTGAAGTACCAGTTACAAGGGATGAACTTGGCCTTGCCGCTGGGGGCGCAGCTTGTAGCAATAGCTGAATTGAAGAAAGGTACAAGCTATGTTACCATGAAAGGTGAATAATAAAGCTCTTTATGACGAAACAGTGTGAACGATAGCTATGGTTCTCAATAAATCTCGTATGGTTCCTGGCATTATTCCTCCGCAGCCTAAAAACTTGTACATAACCATTCACTTCATGGTTGTTGTTGGTTCTTATGTTTCCGTTGTTGAATCAGTTCTTCTGAACCATAAGTGAAAGGGAACCATAAAAACTGCTTGAGAAGTACTGGTTCACTAGCTGGCGGAAAGACATACCAATGGTTAAGTTTATCAACATTGATCAACTATTTTCAACCGGCATTTACTGAGATGTACAAACGCTGAGTACTCCCTGAAACGGACTCAAGGTTTTGCCAGTTGCATACGTTCTGGCGCCGATTCTGGACGTCGGACCACCAAATGGTCTTTCCCCACTCTGGGATTAAGGATTCGTGGAGAACCACTCTGTATAACAGTGGAAAGCCCCGCGTTGCCCGGGGTTCGTCATGATTGAAGCTGTGGTGGAACGAATCTAGTTCTTTTTCGATGCCAATGTGTAGGTTTTTCTCCATTTGGTAAACTGCAGATTTGGAAAACCTAGGATGGAATAAAGGTGAACATCATGGAATTAATGATAATCTACCATGTGTTTTATCCATCTTGCAAATCTAGTTTTTCTTTGATGTTTGCAACTTGGATGCATCCTAGAAGTGAACATCTTAAGGACAGACTCCAGGCGTGCCATGTACAATTGCGACAGGTCGGAGATAACAATCAGTACTAACAACTCTTACCCATGATGTGAAACTAATCATGAACCTGATGGTTTGAATGTGTATAGAAATAGCCATTGCTGTAGAACCATATCCATTCACATTTCACATGTACATTAGTACCGTAATATACACGTCCTATGAACCATCCCGAATCATCAATCAATATAAACCATATGAACCATATACAAACCAATGTAACTAACCAGACACATAAACCCCGGTCACTATCCATATAAACCATCACTAAATCATCATGTATACCATCTAGACCATCATCAACCATCATATATATATATATATATATTTATATACCATATAAACCATCACTAATCATCATATAAACCATATAAACCCAGGCAACTAACCACCTCAACCATCCATAAACCCAGGTGCCAACCCATCACTAGCGCCCTGCGCGCTTCGTTTCGTCGGAGCCCCGTGAGGCGCCATGCGGCCTGGTTGAAGGCCAGATCCCGCGGCTTCCGCACGCCCGCCTCCATGTCCGTGCGGGAGCGCAGGTGGAGGTGGGGTCAAGGAGTGAAGCAGCAACAAGGGGGGATACTATGAGTGTTAAGGATGGTTAATAGTGGTTGATGATAGGTTGATAGTGGTTGATGATGATAATAATGATAATCCAATGATAGTGATTAATAATGGTTCAATGAATATGGATAATGATAGTGGTTGATGAATGATTAATGAATAATGATTAATAATGGGTCATAAAATTTAATAATGGATAATAGTGGGTCATAATGATTAATAGTGGTTAGTAATGGTTCAAAATGGCTAATCATGGTTATGTAACAAGATTAATGGTTGATAATGGTTCATAATGGTTAATAACCTAATACTTAGCAACAGTGAAGCTCATAAGGATGTACTGATTAATAATGGTTAACAATGGGTAAGAAGGAGGGATATTGGTTTGTAACCATAAACTATTGGGTTAAAATTGTTAACAGTGGTAAATTAATGATTAACAAAAACTGATAATTATGGTAATAGTTGATACTGTGGCGGATACTATGGTTGTCCATACTGGTTGATATAGTGGTTCACAATGGTTAAGAAGCAATAATAGTGGATAATAATGGTCAGCAATGACTTATGGGTCAGTAATGGTCTATGCGGAATATAAATTATCATGATTTAATCAACTTGATTTGGGAACAATGGGGGATACTCTGGGCTAAGCATGTACGAGAGACATGATGGGGGATGTTCATTTATAAGGGACTTGATGGGGAACAATCATAAGGGTTGGTAATGGTTTATGATGATTTGTAGTGGTTAGTAAGGGGATCATAGTGATTCCTAGTTATCAGTAGTGAACTTTAAGGGGGATACTCTGGGTTCAGAATGGTTCAGAATGGTACCAGCAATAGCAATGGTGGATAGTAGTAGTTGACAATGATCAATAACTAACAAATAGTAGATAGTTCTGGTTCGTAATGGTTGATTCATGGCTAGTATTGGTTATCATCGATGTAAGCAGTGATTGATTGTTGATGTGGATGATGGATTGGGTGAACCAATGATGAGCAATGATGGATTCATATAAGCTGCTTGGATGTTTGCCGAAGAATGGCTACTATTCAATTACAATTTGGTTGATACAAATGTTGCTTATCTGGTCAAGAAGTTGGTTTAATGATATTAACTTGAACAAAGATCATCAAATGTTATATAATTAATAATGTTCATTGATGTCTTCATCAAAGATCATTATGTTTGTGAATTCAATGCTTTTGATTAACACAAGTCGCAGACAACGGGTATATGCGGGTATGATTTGAACCAATACACAACTACAACCACAATGAACATCAAACTGATGCCAAATGAACAAAACCAAGTTTACAAATCAACTGAACTACGGCTAGTTGATATGAATCACTATTCAGCGGTTGATAGTGTTGAACAAACATGGTTATATGATTGGTTAACACCGTTTTTTGGTGTTGGTTTAATTTGGTGTTTCTCAAAGCTTGGGATCCCAAAAAATGGTTGGTTTATGACTATAAACGGTTAATAGACTGGATGATTTGGGGGTACCCGGGGTAATTACCCCTATTTCGTTAAACACCATATTTACCTGACTCCCCTCATGCCGAGGTTTTGTTTCTGCCGGCTACCGCCTCGAGCAACGGCAAAGACTCAGCGTTTTTGCAGATTGCTCGGGGCCTCAGATGGGAACCAAGCTGGCTGGAAGACATCACCAGTCCCTTGAGTCCCTTGCTGCTTGTAGGTGGTTACTTCCCATTGCTTTGTGGTGTGCTCATTTTTTTTGTTTGCGTGTGTTTTGCATATGAATGTGCCAATTTTGTGGTTTCTGAAAATAGGGAAACCCAACAATGGATGGTTTATTACACAATATAATAAACACAATATAATTTTTGGGAGTGCACCCATATTAGCATGTGTACCTATTTTTTTGTTCACGTGTGTTTCACCTACATAGTATACACGTGTAATGTTGCCTTGTAACATGTGAGCACGTTCATTTCCACACACATGTACTACTGCCTTGTAACATGTGAGAGGGGTTATTTCCACAGGTGAGTGCCATCCCATCCCCGCCCCAGGCTGTGAACCACGCAGTGTCCGGGGCTCAGTGGTGATCGAGCGATGGGAATGACATGCCGGTAGAGATCGATAGATCCGCCAGAAAAGGTTGGATGATGCTTACGTAACGGTTTGCAAATGGTTGATTATAGTTGACAGGCTGATAATGGTTGATAGTATAGATAGTTGATAGGCTGATGATGCCTAACTGACGGTTCATTGTATGGTAATTGCATGGTTGATAGCTTGAGTATGTGGTTGATTGCTGCTTATTACTGCTTGATGAATGGTTAAAATTTGGTTGATAGGTGGTTAATCGATGGCAAATTATGGTTATAATATTCGTTACTGCCGTACTTTTTGATGGTTAACTTACAATTAATGCTAGTGAATCATGGTTGAACAATGATCATGTATTGCCACTGATGCTTAGTGTTGGTTAATACATCTTAATACTGGCTAGTCTTATGGAATCATGGCTCAGAATGCTCATAGCATGCTCAATGGTGCTTCATCAACCAGCTTTACCATCCTGATTAGTCATGCATAGGCAATTCACCATCAGGTCAGCATCACTTCATGTCATAGCAGCTAGTATTCACTACTATGGTCGGTGATTCACTATTGACCAGGTATACTATTATACTCATTATCACTAAATTATCTCGTAACTACTGACCAGCTTGTGCATTATTGTTTGTTAGTGAGAATCGATGCCTAGTCATAATTACACTAATGTAGGCATTCATTAGACTAAATACCCTAGTCATTAGTCATTGACTAGTCAAACATTACTAGGATAACCAATAATTGACATAGAATCATTGACTAGTCAATCATTAGTCATTGGTCACCAGTAATTACTTACTCACTAGTCACCAGTCAATCATTCGTCATACTGTCACACCCCCAAGCGACGGGTTCAATTCGCGGCGCTGCGCAACGCCACGGGGGGAGGACCGATGCAGCCTCAATCGTACCCATGGTGGCCGACTTGCTGCTCGACAGAAGGATGGGATGATCCAGCCATAGAACTTCCAAGTGAACTGTGATGGTTCATGGTGAATCAATGGTTAACCACCAGGTCAAAATGGTAAAAAAAACAGGATCAATGACAGTTAGTGATGGTTGTAGTGATGATTGTAGTGATGGATAATCACAACGGTGATGGTTACAATGATGAGTCATAACAAAGTAATAAGGGTGGTTAATGAGCTATAATAAGCATCAATAGACAATTAATAATGGTATGGTTATTGGTCAAACATATGAAGAAGATAATGGTTACAACTGCTTACATGTGGTTACACTGTTGCTTTCCATTGGTACGTCATGGTTAAACACCATCAATAGATGACAGGAAAATGTTCCAAGCATGATGCTTTGAGGATAGATATAGATCACCTTGATATACAGTATGATCACTGAAGGGCATATGACGAAGTACATAGTGGTAATGATGCTTTAAGATTTGGTATGGTTTCAAATGGTGGTCATGATTGTTATAGTAATTGATTGTTGTCATTGGTATGGTAATGATGGTAATGGTTTGGTTGAGTGTCAATTGTTATCAATGGTAGACAAAATGGGAATGACCAAGGATAGTTTTGTGATTACACGAACCCTTTTTCATGGTCATATGACAGCAACTAGATCAACCGGTTTGCGAGCTTAATGATGGTTCCATCATGTTACAGGATGGTTTTTGACGCTTCATGATGCTTGATGGCCAAAAAGCTGCTGACTGATTGTGATGATATTTATCCAAGGTAGCTCTAGAACGCTGTGGGAGTGCACAGGACCATGTGGGATCTCCTTTTGATTCTGCACTTTCTGTGCAACTTAGAACAATGCACATGCTTATACATTCAAATATAGTTACGTTTTTCCACATATGCAAACATCATCGAGTCCTCCGACAGAGCTTCGTCACGCTGGCTGCATATCGTTTCAGTGATTTCTGATTGTTGACAGTGGCTGTTGATAGCCGAGACGAGTTGGCAATAGCTGATCACATTCAAAACATGGTTGACCATAGACGGCAAATAGCTGATCATACCTTATTCAAAGATGGGTCAAACAAAATGGCAAACATTGTTTTGCAAAGGCTAAGCCTTGTTAAGAGCTGCAGATGGTCGTTAATACTACGCACTCATAGTAGGAGCTGACTGCCACCAGGGTGGACATTATTTTTAAAGTTAGCTTATTTGTGAGTACTAGCCATGAATGGACGAACCCATCTCTTATTGGTTTTATGGATTGGTTCAGGGCCATCACAGTTTCCAGACCAAGTCATTGAAATACCAAATCCCATTAAGCCGGCTTACTATTCACCACAAGTAGCACTGATGAATGCCCCGCTTTAGTTCTATAAGTGGGTGTTTCTCAAAATGGGGGCACCGGGCATCCCGAAATCATCCAGTTCATTAACCATCTATAATCCAAAACCAACCATTTGTGGGCCTCCCTATGGCTTGAGAAACCACCAAGTGGCTCGGAAACCACCTGAGAATCCAAGATCACGGGTCGAAGGAACTGTCGCGCCGAGGTTGGAACTTCATCGCGTGGCCAAGACGCAGCTGACACAAGAAGTGCGCGAGGGCGACCTCGAGGCGTTGATGCTGCTTCTCCATGGTGCGAAAGGGTGTGTAATGACTACAGGTTGAGCCCCCGAGTTATAAGCCATTTGATAGTTATCAATCATTGATGCTGGTATTCAACTGCTGATTCAAATTCACAGGTATAGCGCTTTGATCGCAAGTTGGGCTCCATAGTTCTGAGGTGTTTTATAAGCAATTTGACTATAGTTATATCTACCATTTGCATCCATTTGCCTACTAGGTACCCTAGCTATGAACTAACTTAGCTAACTAAGGGGCCCACCTTGTATACCATATGTTCCATCGCTTCTAGAATGGCTCCATTTTTTTGAATATACAAAGGTTGTTCACATCCCAACAAAGACCGAAAGTGGTTGGCGATTGATCAACCAAATTGCTATCCTGCTCTAGGCAACTATGATCGAAAAGCCAACTGCCTGTATAGATTAAACACGCTCCTTCTTTTTAAGAAAAACAGATGACGGTAAAGCAACTTAATTTCTAACACATATGAAGAAAACACAGCTGTCGCTTTAGCTGAAAAAGGCATACCCTTTCAACATAGCAACAGCGTTCTCTCGCTCGCCAGGATGTTGCCATGGTGGTGCTTTCCCCACGCTTCCAATCCTTGGGATGTTTGGCGATATCATTTATGACCTAGTTAAAACTGATGCACCGCAAAATCCCATATTGTTGGCAAGTAGCTTCTTGAAGGTTTGCTTTCAGGAATCAACGGTATAATTCAGTAGCCACTGGTACCTCAGACTGATGGTTTTGCCGTGTAATTGATTGTGTGCACTCAGAGAAGTGTTGAATAGTTTGTTTACTGATGTTATCACTTCTACTGTTTGGTGGTATGAGAATTAAGGAGTACTTGTGTTGATTCTAGGAAATATTTAGGTAAGGACACAATGGTACTGGTAGTACAAATTTGAAGTGGACCATTGTGTACCTTCAGATACGTTAGTTAAAGTGACTGCAGTATTCATGGTGATTCTTACTCTACCTATCCATAGCAATGTTCAAAAAATCGGGTAGCCAACTACACCAGTGATGACAACGATGATTTGTTCACAGTGTAAATGATGATGTCAAACATTGGCTGGTTACCAAATGACATGGCGCAACCATAAACAACAGATACAGAGATCAATGTGTTGCCAATTATGTAGGGGTTTCTTTCGATAGGAGACCCCCACTATGGTAGTCTTATTGCTATAGATGACTAATATTGAATGATTTGGGGGCTACCCCTATTTTGAGAAACCACCACATGGGCAACAATTGTTCGAATTACGATTGATCACCAAACAATTTGTATAACGAGCTAAGCCATTGTACAGTCAAAGAACCACTAAGTATCATAAGTGGCAGGCTTGACATTAGTAGTAATACGTACAAAACATATCTATGTCCACTCAGTACATGCTTTCTGTAGTATAATATGTGTACTAGACCCCCTTTAGTGTTGGATACGTGTGATATGATATAGTTATACACGTACATGTTTATATTATATATATATATTTATATTTACATATTTCAAAAACAACTGTGTATTACAGTAAGTATACATTTACATTCATATTCGGATATATGTTTATACGTTGATATTTCGGCCTATACACATACATTCTTGGAACCAGACATACATATTTTGATATTTGACATGTTGCTGGTTCTTGCAGGTCGCTGCATGCTCGTTGCTGGAGCAGTGTTGTCTTCCTGCAGCACCCGACGGTTTGGCCATCGCTGAGGCGGAGAACACCTGGTGCTTCAGGGGCTCGTCAACAGGTTAGAACAGTCAGTGGTTGCTTGCTCTAGGCGATGCAGCGACATAGTATGTTTATAGAATGGTTGTTAGATGGTCAATGGGGTTAATGGTTCTAAGATCCGGTATTCATATCATTCTATTGATAGTTTAAATAAGTATCCTTGGAGAATTTGAGAAGCATGTTATATTCATTTGTTCATATGGTTGTTTCTCAAAATATAGGACCCCCCAGTTATCATCCCTTTGAGTTATTTTGAGTAGTAAACCAACCATAGCTGTGGGTTTCCTTATGGCTGAGAAAAATAACATATAGTTGGTCTATCCCATATGATTGTTGCTTACAATCCCCTTATAATCCCCAATTAAATCATCAACTGCCGAATAAACATGTGTCAACTTGTCAAGTAACATAGTTTTTTTTTCATACCCACCTCTTGCGATGACAAGTCTATGTAGGCTATGTTACCTATAACATACTGACCATGGTTACGTAACCTTGGATATGCAGACGGTTTTAGTGGTAAAATGGTGGGCTATATTTACTTGCGATAGTCTGTAGCAAATGTACACAAGTTATTGATTCTATATACTTGTGATTAGGATACATCATGACGGACATCATTGATTATCCTTCTTGTACTGCTTCACTATCAGGATTGACTCGCGAACCAATGTTTTGGTACAAGCTTGATCACCTATTTCTGAATAATTGTTATAGTTGGTTCATGATGGTAAGAGTTGGTCAATCAATGTCAGCTCTTATTGGTTATAAAATCAGGCTTGTTGCAGCCCGCGGGGACCGCATCTCCGACAACCGGGCCGCTCCTCATGCATCCACCTTAGACTGAATCACTGTCAACCCCCATCTAATCATGACTAATGAACATTGGTCCCTATGGACCACTGATAACCATCAATTGATCACTACTAAGCCACATTGAACATCATCAATCATTATTAGCTGTGATTACCCCCCTATGAATCACCAATACAACTATCGTTAATCACCCTCAATCAGCCAGATAACCACCATTACTCACCCTGAATCAACCAGATAACCAGCACTATTCATCATTAAACACCAATACAAGCATCATTGACCACCATCAACTCACCATGAACGACCCATGTCGGAAACTGCTGCAGTGCCGCCAGGGACGCTTGAAGAGTGCGGTGCTGGGAAGCAAGGCTGTCCCAGGCGATGGAGTCTGAGCAGCGATCGGAGCTACAGGATCATCACATTATGAGGCTTGTAGTGTGTGGTTCATGTTGGCTAACAATGGATAATAGTGGTTATATGACGCATGTTAGTGCGTGCGTAATTGATAATGAATTGGCTGGTTTTTTTGTTTTCAACCAAACCATTTTGGAATAATGGCTTCTACTTGACCAGCTTGTTTTGTAGGACGGGGCAACAGATGGCCAAGCAGATCACATGGCGAAGCAACGGGTAAGTGTTGACTGATAATTGATCATTGTCGGCTCACAGTGAAAGAACAAACAAACAGCAATCATAGCCAAAAACCCAACTTGGTGTAGATTGATGAAGGTCAATACTGGTGCCCTTCAGCAACCTGTGCGAGAAGTAGGGTGCCAACCGCAGGTTTACAGCGGATAAAATCACGTTGCTACTTGCTTTATCAGGGAATTCATTGTTTGTTCATGCTGAGCTATCGCTGATCTTGGTTGAAGAAGAAGTGGTTGTTATTCCCCATCGTTGGTGACTGATGTTCAACCCAGTCTTTGGTGACTGTTGGCTTTTTTCATCGTAGTTATTCCGTATCAATAATGATTGATGATCATTGATGATTTTGAAGGACTGTGAACCACGCTCCGGCAGAATCGTATCAATCTAGCGCATGTCAGGTAGTTTCATGTACCATGTCACGCGTTAGATAGTTGGTTAGCAATCATAAGCGGATGTAAAGCCATATGTTATCATCTTCGGAAACGGACAATATGAATTCAACATGATGTTTCTCTTGGTGGTCAAAGCAAACAACAGAAGATGATTCTGGGTTCAGAACCAAACCTAGCCCAGTATGGGGAGCAATCTGAATATGACAAATGTGGTCAAAACCCGCAGTTGATCGATTTCGCTTGCAAACCAAATAGTGCTGAGCCAAAATGATTGTCATCATCAACCATTAGGTCTCTAACTCTTCATCAACCAACCAAAGAGTGTTTCGAACCCATCATCAACCATTCTGGAACCATTTGGTTTGCTTCTGAATTTTGCATTGCGGTGCCATCCCCGGAAGTGGGAATGTGACGGCTGTTTTGCACGGGTTGCCCAGCCATCGTTCCTCTAACAACCAGAGGAAGTCACTAACATTTTGTTGACTTTGATAAAGAAATCAACACCTTGCCATTTGATGAAGCATCCTATCATTTCTTGCCGTATTCCCTTTGCAACCCTCGGATAGGGAGGGATATTCACCATGAATTAGGTCCTTGGGGTGGATTATGGCTTAGTGATACAAAGATATTCTCAGATCAAATCTTCATGGTGGTACCCGCGACTGCTTAAGATTTTGGTACCTGGTGCAATGAAGTACTTTAGTGCACAGTTGTATTTGAACTTTCATGCGGGTGGTGTTGCCCATGCCATCAGTGTGCAGCAGAACGAAGCCAATGCTATTCACACAGGTGGATAATCAATGCTGTTTTGGCAGCAGTGATTCATGTCAAATACCATTGGTATGTTGGTAGACCATTTCCGATTGGAGAAGCCTGCAATCCAGGACCTCGTGCATCCGATCAGTTCCACGTTACAGTTGCAAACTGATCTCATTGTGCAATAAGAGAGAGTTCTTCAAAAACTATACATCGAAGTCAGGAGTCTATCTCCTCTCGGAAACACAAGCTAGTGAGCAGATGATCCACACAGAAAAAACTCAATGATTCGACACCAGATGCATGTCTACTCTTCTGCACCGACGAGACCAAAGCGTAAAAAATGACTAAGCTTGGAAAAGAGATGCCGGTGTCCGGAGGAGCGGCAATCGTAACTGATTTACCTTCTTGTATTGTCAACCTGGGTTATGAACCTACTATTTGGCGCCAGGCCAAGATCTCATCAGCTATGATTCATGATCAAACTAGACAAAATGGAAGTCATGATGGTTTCAATCGACGCGTATCCTAAGGGATATCAAAAGTTACCCTGAACACGGTCAGAACCATGAATGACTCACTTTGATGCAAGCTGCCCAATAACATCTTCGTGGAATGGACCCTCCATCATCGGGGGAGACTAAATAATGACATTTCTACATTCCCAACATGGGAAACCTGACCAATGCAGGATGGAACCATGTTCGAGCCATTCATAGGAGATAAGTAGCGAACCATAGCCCCAACATGCAAAGAAGCTACGCACAATGACACAATCTAGTTCACCCAACATGATACCATACATCGCAAAAGTACACGTGGCAGAGGGAACGGAATTGCCTGACCACAATCCAATTACGATGTGATTCAAGCACCACAAATATTTGAACATAAGTTGGTGTGGAAGCACGCACGTCCATGACCAAAGCACAAGTTGAATAATTAAGAATGCAGAACTTGAGCTGCCTGATGACTTAAATCATGATTAGCAACTTGGTCATCTAATGTGGAGAAATCTTGGGTTATGATTTAAAAGATTCACCCCATCGATAAGAGCTTCACAACGAGGACGGGGATAGAACTTAGACTGAAGTGTGTCCCCAACCCAAGGGCAACAAAATAGACAGGGGGCCCTTTGCTTATGAACTCCAAACCATTTATTTACTGACCATATTGAATCATGGCCTTTCTGGTTATAAGATTGCTTACACATATATGTGTCAATCATATTCATATCTATGTAATATATGTATGTAAATATATATATATATATATATGTATATTCACCTATATGTCTACTCAGATACAGAAATATACATGGATATATTCATTTTCATACAATCTACATAGGCAAATCAAACTAGTTAGATATTTACAGATCTTTATGTATGTATACACATCATATCTACCATACCTGGTAGTTTCCTTGGTCATAGACTACCTTGCCAGTTGGGGGTCCCATCATGGTGTCATGGATGGCCTTCGGCGAGGCTGGGACGAACGTTTGGACCTGCTCCACAACAGCTGCCCACCACGTAAGAGAGGTGCGAAGCGTTGGTGAAAGGATTCAGAGATCAACAGCCATGAATTCAGTGGAAACCTAGAAATTAATCAATGTTCGAAATGGTTGACGAACCTTAATCAAGCTTAATGGCTTATTAATTCATATTAGCAGCCAATTAGTAACCAGTTAATGGTTCATTGATGCTGTTCATCAACCAGTAATTGTTTCTTTATTATTGTGAATCAAACAATCGGCAATGAAGTGAATGTAATGGCTGTACTATTTCAATGTTTGTTCAATTAATAGTTGAACTGAACCATTGAATATTTATAGGTTGTTGTGTACTCAATGAACCAGTACGCACTATTAACCAGTATATTTTCTGGTTCCCAGTTATTAAGAGTCATGAATTAAACCATTGTTGATGGCTATGAACCATTAAGGTCAATTAGTTGTTGATTGTTGTTAGCTAGTTGTCCTGTTGATGAATTGTGAATTCAGCAGTAGTTGTGAATGATTAATTGATATGATTACTCAGTGAGTAAAGGTTGTTCAAACTAAATTCTGATAATCCGTTAATTAGTAGACTGTCACTGGACTATTTTCTTTTAAGGACAAGGGTACCAAACCTATCATTACCCTTCATTGATCATCAACCCATCGTGTTCCTTCATTTATCATCAATCAATGGCCCGCCATTGAACATCATCAAACATCAGATACGCCATCAGTCGAGTCAAAATGTTGACCGTCGGCCCTTAACTTACCATCAACTCATTAAATATTCATGATCCATCATTCAATCATTCACCATCAACAACTATATAATCTTCCTTAACCCATCAATGGGGATCATTAGCCATCATCAAATCATCAACCATCATTAAAGATTAATTAACCACAAATTAAACATTGGTTCTAACCCTTCATCGACCATTCAAATGGGGATCATCACCCATCACCAACCATTCATCAACCTTTATCAACCTTTGATCCCCGTTTGAAGCTTCCGAAAACGCTGGCAGGTTTCGACCACTACGTGAAGTTTGCGCCTTCGGCAGGGAGAGTTCTTGAGGCCTAGGGATTACGTTTGCAGTCACATGGTGTAGGTTCCTGCGGGCAAACGTGAAAGTCATCTCTGTTTGCATCATTGCTAGCTGGTGATTCTCAGGGAGCGATTCAGAGCCAGGGGTATCCCGTTCTATCCCTTTAAAGGGGGAGCGATTTAGAGCTACAGGGAGTGGTGAAACCAGATGGTAGATTGAGTTTCGCGTATGTATAGCTAGGATAGTTGCTTCTGAGCAGGCCTCACATGAAAAGAAACACCGCGCAATCAACTAGCAATAGCTATCACAAGCCATCGCATTGCCGTCATTTAACCATAACATTCACCATGATTAAACCACAACATTCACCAATGAACTGCCATTTTGCCATCAAAGCCCACTTGATTAACAATTCACCAGCGATTCATATGGTTTTCCTAGGCTCGAAAATGCCATAGACCTCACTGTAGCAGCACCACCTACTCCGGGGAAGGCTGCTGCCAGTGTCACCGGCATTCCAACAGACCATCTTCTGGTCGTCTGTGACACTCAGAGCGGTGACGGCGGGCAGGAAGTGTCTGAAGATGGGTGAATAGTGGTGGTGTATGGATGGTAAATGGAGAGTTAATCTATGGTGTGTAATGGTGAATCTATAGTTCATCTATGGTGGTTGTACAGTGCTTCATGCTTAATCATGATGAATGATTGTTTCACCTATGGTGGTTGATCTATGGTAGTCAACGGTCAATAGTGGCTGATGGTTGCTGATGGTGATTCATCAATGGTCAATACTAGGGTGAGGTTACGGAAAGGGTGATTGCTGCTTATCTAAACGAGGTTAATTAATTCATTATATAATCAATCTGTACATGTGGTTGGTACTAGTCTTGATGATGGTGAATAGTGTGAATGATGGTCATTAATGGGCTCAATGGTGGTCAGTGATTGGAAATGACTGGGAATATTTTGGGTATGTAATGGGTCATAATGATTGGGAAAGGTGGTCGAATCATGGTCAATGGCGGTGTACAAACACAAGCACTAATCACCATTTTGCTTTGGAAACATGTGGTTGATGTTTTGTGCCTATGGTTTTTACATGTGTCAAGAACATATTCATGGCCAATGTTGCATAACTCTTGATTGTATACTCAAATTCACACATCTTTGTATTTTCACACAGTTGTGTATATTGGGGTTTGGATGTATAGATCATTCTGACCTCTACATGTGCACGTGGACATGTGCACGTGCATTTGTTCAATATTTTTGTCCAAGGAGATTTCAGGTCAGCGTACACGTCATTAGTTTGGTTAAGGCAGCTTTGGATTTGGCAGTGCTCTCCGGGATGATCAGAATCCCCAGGTATCACGTCATGCCATCAACGGCGGTGGCTGTGGCTTGCTTGTGTGTGTGTGTTTTTTAATGGTTGGGTTGATGGCCTGTTGCAAAATCCTTCAACACATAGATTCCCGACTAAACCAAGGTTCCATTTGATGTTTGCTGGTGGATCATCATCCTAGATCGTGACTGGCTGTAGTTATCAATCCTTGGTGGAACAATAGTAGTCATTCAGCTCTTCTTTATCCAATGCTAGCCAACCTTCAACTAACCATGGCCAGCAACCCCATTTATTTTCAGCTATCACCCAATCACCCTGACGGCAAGTCAACAATTTTGTTTGCATTATGTATGAAGTATGATGTATTATATGAATCTTACCTTAATTTCAGTGCCAACCACCATAATCAGCCATTCTTAGTCACCAGTGTTAACCTTTAGCGCAGCCATAGATTACCGATAATCTCAACCAGCCGTAAATCACGATTAAACCACTACTAAACCAAAACCAAGTCACTAACCACTATTAACCATATATGCCAGTATTGCAATTAACCATAATTTGAAACCACATAGCCACTAATATTCATAGCCATAATCATAGCTACTATTAATTAACCATAATTGTAAACCATATAGCCATAGATTAATTACCATCACCGCTATTAATCACTATTAATGCCACTATTAACCACTACTAATCCCTATATATCGCTATTTTAATCACATGATTATAGTTAATGAACCATAACTATAATCATATTTTAATCACATATTGATCACTATTAATCACTATTAGCCACCATTAGTCACTATTAATCCATATATACCACTATTCGATTAACCATAACTATAAATCATATAGCCACTATTGATCACTATTAATCACTATTGATGCCACTATTAATCACTATTAATCCCTATCGATCGCTATTAATCACTACTACTTCACCATTATTTTATACCACTATTGATTAACTATAACTATAAATCATACGGTAATCATATAGCCATATATAGCCACTATTCATCGCTATTAATCACTATTATTCACCAAAATCATATGGTAATCATATAGCCATTACCAATTCACCATAGATCAACAACGTTGTACAGGTCACGACTCGGGCGCTCAGGCCGCCCTCGCCGCAGCCTTGAGCTTTGCGCAAGCGATCCCTGAGGTGCCGACCATGGGAGGTGGATGAGCACTAATGATGTATCATAGCTGCTTAGTGATGCTTAATGAAATATGATCCCATGGTTAATGATATCCATATGTTCATTTATTTTTTGTAGCTTTAAAACTATGTTTAATCATGTATCATAGCTGGTTGATGATATATGATAGCTGCTTAGTGATGCTTAATGATGGTTAATGATGAGCAGTGATGGTGAATGATGGTGAATGAAATGATGATTAATGATGGTGAATGATGGTCAATGAGGGTGACTAGTAATGGTCAACGAGGGTGACCAAGAATGTTTGATGAGGGTGACCAAGAATGGTCAATGAGGATGACTAAGAATGATTAATGAGGGTGACTAAGAATGTTTGATGGGGGTGACTTAGAATGTTTCATGGATAACAGCTATGATGGACTTCTGATTCACCATATTTAAGTAATCATAGGTTCATCATGCCATGATTAATGAGGGTGACTAATAGTTAATGATGATTCATGATGACTTGTTCCGATGGTCAATATCGACTTATGATTAAGTTGTGGTGATTTATGATGGCTTATGATGGTTTATGATGGTTCTACACTGGTTGCAAATGTGACGTTGGTTATGACGTAAGGTTTGTATTTCAATTTGGTTCACTACGGAACTTGCTTGTGTTTGAGTCAGGGCTGCCCCAAAAATGGGTGCTTCATCATTGGCAGTTCGCCCCACGGATAAATCAGACTTTTGTTTGTCCTGGTTGCGATTAATGGATGGTAATTGTTTAATTCATGGATTAACACCGTAACATTAAATCCACTGAAAATCTGTAGTTTCCTCTATTATGTGTTATCTTTAAATCATTATGATGTAAACCATGATGGTGGATGTCTATGATTTCAAATGTAGATCAGCAGGGTGGTAGCAACACACCGCGCAGCGTTTTTGCACTGCTGAATCCAGGTGAGGGTGAGGCCCATTTGGGAGAAACTCGCCCTACCAGCACCAATAGGAATGTAGCAACAGCCATGGTTAATGATGGTTAATGAGGCTTATCACCATGATTATATGCACTACAAGATAGCTTATGAGGTAGCTATGGGATGACAGATCCAGTGAGTAGTTAGTAGTTACTCCTAGTTTTTGATAATAGACCATGGGAAATGGTTTGCTTTGGTAGTATCCGCTACAGTGAGGTGTTGGTAGTATCCGTTACAGGGAGGTGGCTATAGTGAGCAAAGTTAGCCTATAACTAGAGTAACTACCAGGCAAATGGTAGATAGGACAATCGCTTCTTAAAGGGCAAATCCAAATGACATTATAACCAAGGAGGCCGGACTGCAATCAACCATGAACATACCTTATTGCCCACAAATGATCATTGATCACTAATCAACCATTCAACCATTCATCAATCATTCAATCAACCATTCAATCAACTCATCAACCAGTAATCAAACATCAGCAACCATCAGCCATTGATAGCTGCTCTCTTTTGTGCAGCCAACTTTCAGTTGTTGCCTTCAACCTCTCGCTTTCGCCAGGTGAAACTGACGCTCATCGTGCCCATGAGGGACGGCCCTGGTCACGGCCAGGCACATCATGCAGCGATGCAGCGATGCGTAGCGGGGCTGGTTCCAGCTGTTCCAAGCCATGGGCAACGGATGGCGAATGGGAGATCCGTCAATATTAACCACCCAACGCCAAGGGTTAACTAGCTGGTTAATGGTTAATACTAGTGAATGGTAGTGGATATACTAGTTAATGGTTAATACTAGTTAATACTAGCTGGTTAATGGTTAATGATAGGGAATGATAATCAAGAATGGTATTGGATATATCTTCAATATGGCTATGGGTGAAGCACTTAACCAACCAATTTTATGGAGGATAGTAACCAAGAATGATAGGGAAACCAATGGTTAATTATAGGAGAACCAGGGGGTGAACTGATCACTGCCAGCTTGATGCTAATCATGATAAGCCATGGCTAATGGTTTTCCACCTTCAATTCAATCTTCTTGAATTTAATCATGATGAATCATGGTTGGCGCTTGTTTATGATGATTAACCACAGTATTAATGTTTGTTGATGGTGTAGTGCATGGGCGAACCCACCAAACATTAGTATCCATTAGAAACGTAACCCAGAAGTGGGAAATCCAGCATTTATCATTTGTGGTTGGTTGACTGACCTATCAATCTTAGTGTTTAAGTTACCTTCCAGGTTAGTTTGCCAGAGGGTAGTGGATGTGTAATGATGGTCAATGTTGTAATACATGGCTCATCACGGTCTATGATGATGGATAAATACTGGTGGTGTATGATGGTTCATGATGGTCACTGATGATCTTTGATGTGTCATGATGGTTAGTTATATAATTATGCTGGCTAGCGAATGTCAATGATGTTCAATGATGCGCAGCAATGGTTATAATAACACATCATGGTTTGTAATGTTGTAATGTCCACTCATAGCCTTTGATGGCCAATGGTATTTCATGATAGTTAACGATAGTTGGTTCATAATGGATAGCAATGGATCATGATTGTCAATGACGGTAAGTGGTGGCAACAATGGCTTGATGATGTGCTCCGGATTGTCAGTCAAGTGAAGGAGATCAACTTTATGGTAGCCAATGTTGTTGGCAATTCCAACCATTGAGCAATGATGCTCCAGAACCTGTGAAAGCGCACATGTTTACTTTGTATGTGCCAAGGAAGGGTCATCAAGACATATGACATCATTCATATTCAATTGCATTTATGCATTAACAGACGTATATTGCAAAACATATGCATACAATATTTATAGCCACAAGACAACATCAATATTTCTCAACACAAAATAAATTAAGATCAATAGCCACAATATTAATCAACTATGCTGTTGCTGTGGCACATTCAAGCTTTGTACTCGAGTCATACTCCCAACAATGCTGCTAGAAGTTGGTTCCTCAAGTCATCAGGGAACCCCAAGTTATCATCCTATACGAATCATTGTTCATTAATAATACCAACCATCCTCAATACCAACCATCATCAATACCAATCATCATTTTAGTACAAACTATCATTATTTAGGAGCTTTGGGTACATCAAAACAGGGGACCAAATCACCCATTTTTCGGGTCCCCAAACTTCCGTGACGGCTTCCGTGACGGCTTCCGCGAGGCAGTGTCCAACTTGGCTTCCACGCGACACCTCAGCGTTTGGGCGCAAGACCGGCAGGGGCCTCAATGACGATGGATGGCTGTGCGGGGGTTGTTGGTGGCAAGTTGTTGGTGATTGTTGGTGGTCGTTGTTGGTGATGGTTGATGTTGGTTGATGTTGGTTGTTGTTGTTGCTGTTGTTGTTGCTGCTATTGTTGTCATACAAGGTGGCTTCGCTGGGTTACAAGGTGGTTTAGATTTGCCATGTAGCAAGCTGATAATCTCTACCACAGATGGTAGTTAACCTAGTTATAGACCTACGATTATAGTTGGTTCGGGACCCACCTTGTACAGTTGTTTGTTCCAGATTGTTTATTGGAATGGTTGTTTTTGGTGGTGCAGCTGCTGGTGTTGGTGCAGGCGACAAGGCTGCAATTACAAGCTGCTGGTGAGTAGTGAGAGGGACATGGAACACACTAAGCAGGTTGGTGGTTGATTGACATTTCTTATTTTCCCTAGGAATGATTAACAAATGGTTGGTTGACAAGCATATTTTTCATAGGGGTTGAAACCACCAACCAGTAAGGCGTTCTAGAATCATATTTGAATGATAAACAAAGATGATTGGATGATGCGCGTTGCACAGCACTCACCTGATGATTGGCTCTTTGATCATTGTTTCCCACGGTATTGGGTGTGATGTTTGCTTTTTTCACCAGAGTACGAATGTATGTAAAGCTAGTGTTTTTCATGTGCATCAAAAAACAACATTGAATACGACGTGATTGCATTGATATTGTCAGTCTACATACATGTATATACATATTTTACACATGTATGGCTTTGATGCACATATTGCGACACCTCCACGTTGTGTTTGTCCATACTATAGTTCATTCCATTATGGATAGTCACAGAGCCCCACAAATAGACCAAGATAGGTATTGACAAATTCAGCCACTGCTCCAGATGGATGCGGATGACTATGTATTTATTTGCATTCACGTACGCAAATGCACCCAAGCATAGTACAATAATGCATCAATGCATGACGTGTTCCTCCACATATAGGGATACCCCCAAATCATCCATTGTTAACCATTTATGTTTATAATCCAACCAGTTTTGGGGTTTCCCAATGGCTTGAGAAACCGCCATGCCTACTTCCAAGCTGTTCGGCCAAGCTGCCGATTTCGGGTGCTTCTCCCGCGGACAGGTCTCTGTTTGACATCGCCTTCGAGTTGTCCTCACGCTTCAGTTCGGGGCACCCGGTGGGTTGCACCACTGGATCGTGGGGATGCAGCTGGATATGGCCATGAGTGGCTCTAAACGTAATGTTTCATGTTCCCCCCGGCCATTCTGCATGATGCCAACCTATGATTTGGTGCGTCACCTCCCCCACTGAATTGACGCGGAGATCGATTTGGCGTCTGAGCTTCAAGCTTCGACCGGATTTGACTGCTGCTGTTGCAGGACTGGTGGCCTTGGTTACAAGCTTCACATGCAGTTCATAACGAGGAGAGACAGAAGGGAACACAAGCATCGAGGGTCCCTATGGCACATTATGACTCAGCTCTTGGAGGGCCAGACTGCCTTGGACACCGAGCTTCACCTGGTTGGCAAGAAAGTCCATTGCCATGAAAGCCGCATGGCAGCTATCTAATTGAACCAGGCAGTGCAGTGAGCAGGTAATTAATTACTTTTTCCAGTCAGTGCTATAAGGACTCCTGGTTGGGCCTCCAGGAAGACAGGCAGAGGCACCCTGGTGGAAGCTCAAGGTGAGCCATTTGCTCACCAAGTGCAGGCAGGCAGGGCCGCCTTTCTCCTGGCTCTGGCTGTGCTCCTAGCCAGCCAGACAGTGAAACAGCGGTTGGCTCACAGCAAGCCAGGCAGAAAGCCCTGGCACTGAGGAGCCAGTCAGCTGCGTTTTTGCAGCCAGCCAGTCTCAAGAAGCAAGACAGTCACAGACAGCCAAGGCATATCCGGGCAGGAAAAGAACAGTCAGCCACGACCAGGAAGCCACTAACAAGCCAGCCAGGAAGTCTGCCAGCCAGCCAGCCGGGGTGAACCATCTTGAAGGACAGCCAGCCAGCCAGGGTGAACCACCTTGAGGGACAGCCAGGCAGCCAGGGTGAGCCACCTTGACAGGGCCAGTCAGGCAGGGTCAGCCAGCCAGCCAGGGTGAACCACTTTGAGGGTCAGCCAGCCAGCCAGGGTTAACCATCTTGAAGGACAGCCAGCCAGCCGGTGAACCACTTTAAGGGTCAGCCAGGCAGCCAGGGTGAGCCACCTTGAGGGAGCCAGCCAGCCAGGGTGAACCATCTTGAGGGACAGCCAACCAACCAGGGTGAACCATATTAAATTTCAGACCCTAATAATAAAATTATTTTGGTGTTCAATTTTTTGTTTATTAAAGTTCTTTTTAAAACCCATTCACAAATTGTCAAAACCAGCTGCATGAAGGGGACCCTAATACTAAACCCCCCTAGGCCAACGGGTTTTTAAATAATAGGGGGTAAAAACGTTGCTTGGGGCATGTTGTTTCCTTTTAAGTTTTCAATTGCCACAATTAAAAATACTATTGACCAAAACCAAAAAAATCCAGAAGTGGACCCCCAAAAGGGTTTTTTATAATGGGGGAGGGTTTAGTAATAGGAAGAAGGGATTAAGTCTGATGATGAAGCATCAGATCATTGCTGTAGATGGTCGGTTGCAGTAGCATTTCTAGAATCAGAACAACGAACTGACCAACCAAACTAAGCATGTTTCGAACCTCAACGGCCAGGTCTGTAAATGGCACCATGTTAGGTCGTTTAGTTTTTATTGTAGGTAATTAGTGTTGGTGGTTCTTAGTCACCAATGTCACAATTGACCAGTGCGTAATGGATGCTTACCTATGGCTATTTAGTGCCGACAATGTTTGATCATTGCTAATTTGTAAATCCGTAGTATGACTAATACACCAATTATTGAACTTTATCGATGGTTCAATATGGGCAAACAATCAACATGGTTTGCCACAGTGATGAACCACTGATCAACAATCATTAGTTAACATGTTTTGATCATGAAGATAATAATTGACCACTAATTTCCCATCGGGTGTCCCATCTTTTGATTACCATAATATTTTTCTTATTGGTTGTCATTATTATGTGCTTAATCGCCAACCATCATTGCTCACCCAAATGTGATTCAGCATTTAAAACGATGGTCAATCCTATCCAATGGTGCATTGACATGTTTTGTCTTAAACATGACCCACACTAATTCATTAGTGCGATCAGATCAAAACTAGTGGCAACGACCATCATAAATCCGTAGCGCTTCTATGAACAAACGCTGACACTAACTGATCACTATATTATTTGCATGATTATCACAAAACACTGGGAATAGCCACGAATACTGTGACAATCAGTATGATTGATCAACATCACCAGAATGTTTTTACCCCAAGAACCTGAATCTTACTGGCAACTTTCTTGTAAATATGTGTTCAAATTAACTTAGATATCAATTCTAACGTTGGTAACTTCTATATATCTGTGGCTCTTCCGAAAAATTGCCGCGTCGCATCTTGGTGCCAAAAATGCACCCTGTGGGGCCCCCATTTTGCCACATTTTTGGAAATACAAGAGAAATATAAACAATATTCATTTTATGAAATGCATCTCAAAATGATGTCCTAGATTGTCACATCCCATATGTAGCAAATCATATGTACGCTAATGCAACTAAATATTGAGACATTGACAAGTTAAGTGAGCAACGACAAGTTTTGATGAAAGATTTCATTGAACAAACCATTTATCCTGGACAGAACTACATTGATATGAATTTGATTGAACAAACATAATAAAACACTATGAAGCATTCTAAAAGGGGGGGCCTCACAGGGTACCACTCTCGTGCCACCCCCATTGCGCCAGTGACAGCATCAGGACGACGGGATTGGCACAGCTGCCAGCTCTTGGACGACAATGGTGACAGGCCGGTGGGTTTCAGGGGATGGCTTGAACTCGGGTGACTTACAAGCTTTCCAGAGGTAGATTTGGACAAGGCCATCAAGTCTGAGTGGCTTACAAGACCAATGGTGGCTTACAAGACCAATGGTCTCCTTGTAAAATGACCTTTTTTTGGTGGGTTATAGGTTACCCTATTTTGGCGCATACCCATATGATAGGCTTTTGATTCTGTTACCTCCTGGGAATGGTCCACTAACAATCTTCAGCAGTTGTGACTTTGGGGCTGTCTCACACAGCCTGGTTTGGTGCTGATTTCAAGGGATGCCATGATGTGCTCCGGGGGGAATTTTGGGGTGAAGGAACGACTGCGAATCACGGATGGTTGGTCGATAGTCCTAGTAGTGCTTCCGTTACTATATCGGTTATTGACCAGCAATAGTTGATCACCAACAAAAGTAGATGCTTGATGCTTTTGGTGGTTCACAACTCTTGATGGTTTGGAACTTTGCCACTGTTGATGATCAATAGTGGAGACGTACCAATGCTTTGCTTCAAAGATCACCGACGCTAACCATAGCCTTCATCGTGTGGCGATGCTGGGCCCCAAACGCCTTTGCTGGTGTGGCAGTCTATCCTGGCACTGCAGTTGCCCAATGAGGGTTACCACTGGGTCATCGCAATGCCCACAGTTGCTTCAGGTGATTTGCTGGTTTCTCAAGCCATACTGTAGGGAACCCCCCACTAGTTGGTTTATTACTGTAAATGACCAACATACTGGATGATTTTGGGGCACCCCCCTTTTTCAAGAAACCCAGATGTTGATTGATGGTTGCAAAGTGGTCCGATTGATAATGTACTGATAGAAAAACCGTGAACCCATTGACTGATATCATGATTATCATCGACTGATGATAATCATTGGCCATGTTCACGTTTGATTAACTGATGTTTGATCACTGTTAGTAATGACCAACCATCATCCATTTCATAGGCTTGGCTTGGCTACTTGATGCTTTCTGCCGGCCAATGATGATGGACCCAAAGGGATAGGACCCTGAGTTAGACCAATATAGATGAGGAGAACGACCATTTCAGTAGTTTTTTAGTAGTGATGATGGCGGCTCCAGCCACATTTGAGCAACCAACAAGGCTACAAAACACGACGCAGAACTGGATGAACCACTGGCTCCACACCACCGCGGCGGAGGCTCTTCATAAACCTTCGTGGAATTCCAGCCTTTGATGGCGCTTCGCCGGTATCTTGGCGACAGGAGTTCCTTGCATTTTGTCGATTGATATGTGTCGGCGTTGGTTGCTGGGCTTCATTGGTTATTTGTTGGGCATGCTTTGTTATTACCAACGACATTTAGTGTTTTCTCAACATAGGGGACCCCAAAAAATGGTTGATTTGTGATCAAAAATGGTTGATATTGGATGTTTGGGAGGTTCCCCTACTTTGAGAAACAACAGTTTGGCCTAGTTCTTGATTATCATTGTTGGTTGTTATGCTTGCTTAGCATGGTAGTTGTTATTCCCACTGTTAGCCATCCCTCTTTCTCACTATCAACATCTTTGCCATTGTTGATCATTTTCTCCTAGCATTGAACATCGGCCTTCGTTCACCACTATCGGTCATCAATAATGAACCCACCATGAGACATTAGGTGGTATAAGTAGCTTTAAACCAGGGGACTTCTCACAATCGTTTTGGGCAACATGTATGAACACCCATTTGAGCCGTGAGTTTCTATTACTGTCCCGTTGTTGCTGTTTAGTTTCTCTTTTGTCCTTCAGCTATGGTTGGTTGTATCATCCATCAAGAGTATACTGCAAGCATTTGTTCACGTGTTTGTGTGTGTGCGTGTGATCCCCATCAGAATATTTGCATGTACAATCATAAAAAGACCAACAACTAGATACGGTACAACGGATGGCGGTTGACGGTCTTGCGGCTCTCGTATCATCTCCAATGTGTCTTGCTTGTTTGATCTATTAATTTTTCAGGTGTTTCCAATTGAAGTATCTAGAGGTGCATTAAAAACTGTTTGGAGACTTCAATTGGAGATACTTCCAACTATGTTCTGCTTCTCCAAAATGGCTGGTGAGTACTTTTGACTGAACCATTCAACTGGGCCCTGCGATCATGCTGCACCGTCGCCCAACAACTTAGGTCATCGAGCCACAAGACACAACGCGCAAACCCACGCGTTTTGTCAGGCGCAGCGGCGCAGCGCAGAGGTTTCTTGTGTGCGGAGTTTGGACGCACACAGCTCCTGGCAACCTTTGGTTGTTAATTGTTATATTGTAGGGGATAGCAACTATTTATCAAACTATTGGGTTTAGAGTGATTGATTACCAACTACATCTATTTTGATTATAGCTAGTGCTTGATGATATGGGATAGTCAGCAAAGAGCATAGGGGACAAACCAACCATCTATGGCGAGTTGGGTCAATACCAACCAACCAACAGCCAGAGGTAGATGATCATTCCGACGGCTTGACTGGCTTGGTTGTAGCCATATGATATTTACCAGTGGTTGCAAGGTATTGAACCACAAGCAAACTGTGGCTCATTGGTAAAAAGATCCAAGTTAAGCAAGGCCATATAAGTTTAACAATGGGTCGTAGCCATATAATGAACCACAACCAAAAAAAGGAAGATCCAGATGAGTTTAAGACCCATGGACAACCGCGGTTTGTCCATGTTGTGCACACTGCTATACTTCCACTAGCCACTAACTGATGCTGGGAGGTAGCAAGAAAGGCTCATGGCAGCAGCGTGACACATGATGATCAATGACGGTTGATGATTATCATTATCATCAGTTGATCATCATGGATATGTATGAATCATAGTAATGGCTGATATGCATTTAAAGTCTCAAATTGTTGATGATACACATAATCAGCAAATGTTGATCAACTGATATAAGTATACAGTGGATCAAAAATAATGGTTACTGTTTAATGATGTCGTCTCATTTCTTGTTGAGGGACATTGATGGACCAACTGATGAGAAAAAACCAGTTGGGACCAGTGGTGATTCGGTGCTGGTGCTAGTGGCATTGGATTTGTCCAAAAATAGTGTACCCCAAAACTGTTGGTTTCCCTATTATCAATTAGTTATAGTTATAATTGAGTGATTAGTAGCTATCACCATTTGTGCAGAGACAAGTGACACATGTCATTGGTTTTACTGGCGAACTCTGTAGCATTTTAGGGCAAACAAATGCATGAGAATCACCCGCAGCTATGGCCACTGGGAGGCGAGGTGCTGTGAAAGGGGAAGTTGGATGTGCATCCGCTGTCAGTAACTTGGAACTAACCACGGTACCAGGCCCAGAACTGATAACCTTATAGGCTTAGTGTTGCTTATATCTTATAGGTTATGGTTGAACTAATGCTAAATAGGACATCAGTATGGCTTAGTATCCTAGAGGTACCTCACAGGTAGGCTTGACAGAGGTGATAACCTTATGGGGTATAACATTTGTTATAACCTACCTGTAGGTTATAACCTCACACATAACATAAAACACAACTTATATAGGGTTAACCTACGGGTAGGATATAACCTTTTATTTACTCTGAGTTATAACATTGTACCTGGGGGATCACATTTGTCTATATAGAGGATTAGTGGATCCTATTCATCCTATAAAATCTGAATGGGGTATAACTAACATGTATTTCCTGTGAGGCTATAGCCCGCCTTAGCCTTAACGCTTCGGACTGCCAAGAGGACACAGGCACCGGACAACGAGCATCACTGTGCCTAATCAGATATTTAAGGTTGATCATGCTGGTTGATGCTAATGGTTGATCAGAATCGCTGATGATAATGGTTCATCATGATGGTTGATACTCATAGTGGTTGATATTTGACTATGATCAGTATCATGATCAACTACGATCAGTGATTATATTTAAGTATGTTAATTTGATTCCACTATGATCATTTCAGCTGTTTTTTCACCAACTGTTTTCAACCAATCAGCATGCTCCCCCCCAGACCGGCCCTGTTTCCGGCAGTTCCCACAACCCCAGTTACCAATCCGCAACCCGATGCGCACAGGAATATTGTGGAGATGTTTGCGGATCAGGAGCTCGTTGGGGGTCTACCAGGATATGCAGGATACTGAGGATGACATTGGTCATAGACTTTGTTGGTTTCTCAAGCCATAGGGGTACCCCCAAATCATGCAATGTTCATCATCTATGGTAGTAATAAACCCACCCCAAATTACAGATATGTTGTTTAAATGTTTTTTTGAAATTATCAGAATCTATACTGAATACTCAATGAGGATTGAACCACTTCTTGGCTTGCATTGACGAACATGCACGATGAATAATTTGCATGGTGGTTTCTCAAAATAATGTACCCCCAAAGCATCCTGTATTGACCGTTTTTAGTTGTAAACCAACCATTACTTTGGGGTTCCTATACCCATTTTTTGTTCTTGGATCTCAGTAGCACCTACCAGTCCTCACTATGAGGCATGGTCAATTTCTCTCATGTTTTCTTAGTTTGCTCTTACATGGGTGTTTCTCAAGAAAACAGGGGTACCTTCGAAGTCATCCATTTTGTGGGAGCTGGGACCAAGCATGCTTGCGTTGCATTTGCATATTCAACACAAGAGGGGTTCTAAAGCCATTGGGGACACCCAAAATAGATGGTCCATATTGGATGATTTAGGGGTACCCCTATGGCTTCCAAATCAAGTTGAAACACCACCCCCGTCATCACATGTTGATCCTTTTGAAGCTTGGAGTTGGCTGAAGCCAAAACCCAGCAGGGGTTGGTTTATTTTTGTCCGTCAATTTCATCACAGGGCTTGAAGGTTTCAAAGTAAAGATTGGATCATTTCTCAAACCAGGCAAATGCCACAATGTGCAACCCCCCAGTTAGTCAACTTACAGTATTTCCATAGGCTACCAGTTCTGTCAATCAAATTCGATCCGCTTGTTCAATGATATCCCCAAGCAATTGCGGCGGTCCCTGGGTGGTGCCTGGGCCCCTGTGGGGAGTTGGCCTAGGAGACCATACACTCGTGGACCATGTGGATGGGTTTGCGATCTGACGTGGATGCCACAGCCTTCAGCCGAGTTCCTTGGTGTCAATGGAGCGGGGTGAAGCGCGAGGGCAGCTGATAGTCAAGAAGGGTTGTGTATATGGCAATGGGTCAATATTAACCAACCAACGAACGGGGGATAATAACCAGCAATAAGGAAAACAATGGTTAATGATGGGGAACCAGGGGTACACTGTTTTGACCCACAGCCATATGGTGGTTTCTCAAAGTAGGGGGCCCCCAAAATGGTTGGTTCACTACTACAAACAACTAATATTGGATGATTTGGGGGTACCCCCATTTTAGGAAACCACCGTATGGTGGTTTCCCCAAGCCATTGGGAACCCTCCAAAATAGTTGTTTTATTACTAGAAGTTACCAATCAACTGGATGATTTGGGGGTACCCTGTGGCTTGAGAAACACCCATATAGCTATGATGAATGGTTCACTGATGGTTGACGGGCTCATTGATGGTTATCCTGTGAGCTAACAGTTTGATGTGGCGCTTGAATCCCCCATGGCAAAAGGGAAAACCACCCGCAAACCATAGGCGGAACCAGGCCGAGCCCCTTTCAAGGGTGGTTGCCATTATTGAAAATTAGTGGTTCGTTCTTAATGACGAGAAAAGGTTTAGCCACGAGTCTGTGGTAGTAACCATGGACTATTATTCTGTCTTGCAACATCGTATAACTGGAACATTTGATGTATGTAGCCTGCATCAAGAGATATTGGCGTATCACAATTTTGATCCATTTGTTAGACGCTAAGCATTACTGAATTTTGGCCACCATCGCTTGTGACTTGCTTGGGACACAAGAACCAACTACTCTTTTGCAGGGCTTGAAATATTTGGATCCTTTGCGTACCCAGAGAAAACAAGGTCAGATTGATGATGGTTAGCAGTTGTTCTTGATATTTGCAGATAATGTACTTGTAACAAGTGAAAGTCTTGATGATTGTTTTCATTGGCATTGTCTAACACTGTGACTGTCCTCGTTGATAATGGCTGGCGCTGATGGTTGACAGTGACTAATGGCTGGTACTGGTTGTTGGAAGTTTTCACGGGTCATTTTGGAATGGGCTCCCCATGTTGTGGAACCAAGACCAGTAGTAGCACAGGTAAAGTGGGTTGTTGATGATGGTTATCATCTATCAGAGTCTATGACCGGTAATTATGAATCAACAAAAAATCCATTTACATCCAGCAACAATGGCCAACAGGTACTGGTACAGGACAGCAATGCGTGGTTGTTTGGTTGTTGGGTTGATTAGTTCGATATACCATTGGTCAACCACTGATTATGCATGAACCTTACTACCATCATGAACCATCATTAATTAGCATTCATGAGCAATGATTAACGTTCACTAATAACTCTCATCAATAATTCGTGGCCATTGTTCGGTAGACATACTTGACCAGTATGTTTTCGCATCAGCCATTCCGCAACACTTATGAACTTGTATCAGGTTTATTCAACTTGAAACTCTGATTCATGACTAACCATCGACAACCATGGTTCAACCATCATTCAAGCATCAATACACTATGACTACCCTCTTGTAAACCAACCTAGCTATGGAAAAAATCATCATGGAAATAGTTGGTTTCCAAGGAATTCCTACAAAATATGGTGATTTTCTATGTTTCCTATAGTTTTTCCCATGGTTCTCAGATGATTCCCCATGGTTTTTCCATGGATTTCGCACGGTTTTTCCATGGTTTTCCCATGGTTTTTCCATGGTTTTCGTATGGTTTTCCTATGGTGTTCTTGCCAGCTTGCTGTGCCAATGGCTAGCCATCACCTGTTCGCCACCCGTCGCATCGTCGCTTTCAGGCGCTGAGAAGGGCCTTGTGGGGTGCCACCGGCGAGTTACGGGGGGAGACCTGGGAGGCGAAGAGATTTTTCATAATGGTCATATGGCTATGGGTCAAGCAGTTAACCAACCAATTTCATGGGGGATAATAATATTATTCCCTCTGCGCAGAGAAAGTCTCTCTACATCCATTGCTTCAGGGTTCCGGAAGCGAATGGGCTAAGTCAGAGAACAAAGTGATCAAGGCCAACTGCGGGCCAAATCACGACTATGGCGGATGTGACGTGTGCACGTCCACCCAGCCAATCTGTGCTGCATCCGAAGCGAAACATCAGATGTCAAAGAAAAGTTGGTGCCATCCAGTGGCAAAACAATGCCAAGTTCCGGACGGGCAACCGGAAACCAAGATTTGGAGATCGCAAAACATTGCAAAACCGACTCAAACAAATACCTGAAAGTATCCATATATGAAGCAAGAGTTCGTGGCTGTTGCGATCTCAAATCAGTAGCCCAGACCTTCCGTGAATATTGGGTACCAACAAGCAAAGGCAATCTAATATCATGACTGGATTCAAAAGCAACAAAAATTTCAAGAAGGGTCATGGGTCGAGAAACTGTGGATTGCCGTTCTTGGTCCAAAAGCCAAGTGACAAACAAAATTGCAGTTGCTGAGCCAAAAGCCGCTATGGCGGGATTCCTAAAGGGAGTCAAGTGTTCTCAAGGTTGATCACTTCTCATTTGCGAGAGAGGATGTCAGCATCGAGCCTGCCTCTATTCGAAGATTTCGCTGACCTCACAACTACTCGGGACAGATTTAGTTTGGCCCAAGACCTTACTTACCTAGACATGGACATCAAAGGCTTGATCGACACTGCATATGCTATTAAATCGAGATCTTGGAGCGGGAACTCAGGCCTTTCGTTTGCTTCAAGCACAGCTTTGATGCGGGATTCTTTTAGGTGCCTCGAGCATGGACTTGACGAAGTACTTGATCACAAAGTGTCAGTTCCATTTCTCAGTCGCAATTGGGCTTTCTTGAAGCCTTGCAGCCAAGTGTTCAAGATGAAAAGATGGGGGATAATAATAACCAACAAACTATAGGGAAAACGAGCTGGTTTATGATGGGAACCAGGGATACAGGGTGAACTGACCCACAGCCATATAAAACCTCTGACAATTACAAGACATGTTTAATGGTCATAATAATGATTACAACCATTATGGTCATAATAAACATTTATAACCGTTATATAATGCTAATGGTTAGTTATCATAATAATGATCATAACCATTTATAATGAGTATATTCGCTATGGTCATTATTACAGACGTTATTAAGACATTTTTGTATGATGATCATAACATGTATAATAGTTCAGAAATGCTTACCAACCTAAGCAGACCATTTTTTTGGGAAGGGACCTCTGACGGTAGGTATAGAACAATGTTTAATGTTAGTAGAAACTATCTAGGTCATCACATGGGAAAGTCCTGTAATGGCTAGATTTGTTTGCAACAGCGATGATTGTAGATCTATAGCAAAAAAGACTATAGTATAGAGGTCATTGCAAACCAGTTGTCAATCACTAATGCTTGGTGGTTAGTACTGATGACTGCTTGATAGTATGCGGTAAAGACCAACAAAAAGCTTGGGGCCCAGGTTCTTCATAGTCACTGGGTGAGGCCAAGTACCAGTTGTAGAAGGTGAAGTGGCTTGCCACTAATCAGCGTTAGCTGTTTCCTGAACATGGCGGTAATTTCAAGCATGACTGACAGCCATGTCTCGGTCTTGACAAAAACAGACCTAGTCATGAAAGACGATGGATTTAGCGGTTCATTTTCATACCACAATCAGGTTCTTGTGCCCCTTCCCTGCTAAGCACCAGCAAATTCGATCGATTCTGCTGTCCCTCATGTGGTAGCATGACAAAGGGCAGGTGACGATGCCAGATGCGACATGTGAGGATGATCAGCGTGTTGTTTGATACAACTTATAGTAACTGCAACTTCACCCCACGGGAGTAGTTGGGATGCTACTGGTTGGTGGTTGATAGGGAAACTATGGTTAATAATGGTTAATAATGGTTTTGATAGGGAATAATATGCAGCGCTAATGGTTAAACAACTACTGGCTGGTGGTTTCAAACATTGTTTATTTTACCCATTTATCATTAACAACTGGTTGCTTGACTAATATTTTTCATAGGGGTTGAAACCACCAACCAGCCTGGTAATTTTCCACTGTAGTTGTGGAACGGTACAATCATGTTTGGTACATCTTCTGTATACATACATTGTGCATGCATATTATACATATACCTTTACGTCTATACTTACGTATTCACATGGGGGTTTCTTGAAATAGGGGACCCCCGAAATAGTTGGTTTAGTATACTACAAATGGTTTGTAAAGGATGATTTGGGGGTATTCCTAATTTGAGAAACACCTATATACATATATCTATATACTTCTACTTGTATATATAGATGCATCTCATGGCTAACAAGCTGCGCCCAAGCCCCATGGAGGAGTATCCACGGGTTAACCATCCCAGTGTCGCGCCAGGATTGGTCACCTGTCCTTTGAACCCGCTGGACTAAGGGCGCTGCGGCGCACCGTTCAAAATACGCATGCGTTTGGAGTTGGGCCTGGCAGTAGCTAGGAATCATCGGGTTGCTGCTGGTGGTGGCAATTCACATGATTATGGCCGAGAATTGTCATGATGGGTTATTTTCAGCCATGACTCTCTTTGAATTCCCATGGCACTTCCGTGTTGCTGAGTTTTATTGGTTATGGTCAGGGCTTTCTTGGAATTTGCATGGATGATTGCATTGTTCACACTCATGCGCCCACGCACACACGTCTAATCTTGTTGCATTACTCACTGACTCTTTTGCATATTGTGAAGGATGACTTTCAATGACTTAGGCGTTGTCAAAGTGACATGTTTCGTTTTAACGGTTGAGCTACAGCCGGTTTCACGAAGAGATTGCTTCGTTTTGGCGTTGCTTGGAAGCAGTCTTGGAGTACTGATCAACCTGGTGGCAGCTGGTGTACTGATCCCTCTTGATTAACACCATGGCCAGAGTAGGTTGATAACCCTAGTGAAAACTCATGTTGATTCTTTCATCATGCACTTGTAGATAGTGACGATTCGCGAGGTTACCAGCCATATTTTAGAATAGTGTTGTCACTAGAAAAAAGGTTATCACCCACTTATCCACCTTCACCTTATTATTTCTTATTGTTATCCATGACTAAGCCCGATTGGGCAACTACACAGCAGATTGACCAACTGGTTTGACAAAACACTGCAGCTGTTGGATCATGTAAAGCGGTACTTGATTGAACCAACCGCCGTCGTCAATGCTAATAATGGATAATAATGGTGAATAGTCTCTTTAACCGAGAGTTAATTTTGATGCGATCTTAGTGCACACCAAGGATGGATGAATAATGATCAATGGTTGACATGTCGGTTGCGTTGGACCAGTACTTGATACGAGGAATGGCATTCAAACGACAACAGGAAGCACCAAGAACAAAATGGACACATGTGTTTGAGCAGATTTTTGTTCGTTGAAACCACCACAAGTTTCAGGAATTCGCGCAGCAAAAAGTATCTACAATGGGTTCCTTTTGACACCGTCCAAGTTGCCATTGGACGATATCCCAGTTTCACGAGATCAAAGTCAGTTATGGTTACACTTGTGCTATATTATCATGATTCATGATGATCATTATACCAACTATAACTATACCTAACTTATAGAAACCATATCTAACCATTTTTTGCGAGGTCATTCTACGCATACATCTTAGGTGGCCGCACTTCCCCCATTTTCACCAATTGGTGACCCAGCAACAGCCCGGCATGTCCGCCATGGTGTAGCCACTGCCGCCATGGCTTTCCTGACGGGTGTGGATCTGGAAGGCAGGGTGCAGGAGCGATGAGCGCCCGGTGGGATGACTTGGACGACTGGGAGTGGTGGATGGCCAGCTGGGTCAAGCAGTTAACCAACCAATTGTGTAGGGATAATGAGCAACAATAATAATGGAAACAATGGTTAATATTAGGGGAACCAGGGGACTAAGGGTTTTGACCAGCCGGATTGGAAGTGGAACATTACACTGCTGTTGGGGATATGGCTATATGATATTATTGGGGGATACGGCTATATGATTATGACTGTTTTGGGGAAATGTTCCTAGTACTCTGAGATTCGGTTGGAGATCATTTTTGCGATTATATTCGAGAATTATTGTTGCGCACTGCATTACAATGATACTATACTTAAGTTATTATCTATTGTTGGATGTGGAAGTGGATTCAAGTTATTTTGTTATCTATTAGTCTCTTAGTAATGGAATTATGAAATGTTTCAACTGGATTATTGAAAATTAATCACTTGTTACAACCGATTGTGCCTTGGGACAAATGACTATTACATCGACTGCCAGACTGATGAAATGGTTTCTGGACTATGATGGCAGATACTGCCCAACATTCTATTGGTAATATTGCATGATACTCAATGCCTTTACTGTAAATACTTGTTTAAACCATTATGATCCATTTAGATTGTAGTCAGTCAGCAAAATTGATCCATTGGTTTATAGTAATTAATGGGTCAATCAGAATGATGAACCTGTTTCCATGATTGTTTGTGCTTTCATGGTCTTGGGATGTTTTGGTTTACATCAGTGTTCCTTTTGCTGATAACCCTAGAATAAGTTATTCCTGATCATATCCAGTGACCGGCAGGATAATTCACCGCAACCTTAATTTCAATCCATAGCCGTTGCCGATCATCAAACGCCATCTTTGGTCAATGTTATTCTTTGCAAACTATTTCCTGTTTTGGACAAACAACAAACTTGGTGAATGATCAATGACTGCCAGTGACTATCTACCACGGATCACCAACCATATAATTATCTCCAACCACGGATCATCAACCATGGATCATCAACCATTGAACACCAATTATTCATCATCCGCCATTCATCATGCACCATTGATCATCAACCATGGATCACCGGAGAAACCCGGGATCAACTGTTGCTCAACCACCTGCAGGACCATCAGCAGTTGGCCCTACCAGCACCCAGAGCTAGGTCGGACTGGTAGCGGCCGTTACAGGGGGGTGCTACAGCATGCCTTGCATTTTAAGCAGATAGGGGTGGTTCTGAAGCCATAGGGAACCCGAAAGAATGGTTGGATGAATGGGAGTACCTCTATGTTTGAAAGACCGCCATATATGATTTGATTATATGTGGTTGTGATTGGGGTTGTACTGTTATTCATACGTGGGTACGACGTCATGAGTTTGAGCTGGACAACTTTGTCCAGCCTTTTGGGCGTCAAAGAAGCTTTTTTACTTTACCTTTGGCGTGCGTGTGACATCAAAAGTGTGTGTATACATACATTCATGTGAAAGCTGTAGTAGCTAGAAGCAAGCATCACATCTAAGGGAAACGGATAGAAGTCAAAGCAGTGGGAGTACAAACCTGACCCGTCACTAAGCTGCCATCCGTCATGGACATCGCCCAGAAGCAACGTTAGTATACATCCACATTAATTATGCAAAACAAATCTAAGATTAGCAGTTTCAATCAGTTCGGCTATAAGATTCCTAGTCCAAACTTTGCAAACATCAGACTTCATCAGACGTGGAACAGTTTCCCTTTTGTAGCTCACTCAGCAACAATCCTAAGCTGGTGCTGGCCCCCCCCATCCACATCCTCACCACTGAGCGTCACCAAAGGGAGGGGATGGTATGTTCAACTCCCACAACATGTGCTACCAAGCAGCCGCGGCAGCCTCATCCATCGTTCTAGCAGCATGTCTTTTGAATATTTCTGATCAGCAGTTGTGGTTCCTGACTGCAAAGCCATTTACATCCAAACAAATCCACTGTTCTTTTGCTCCTTCTGCTTGGTTCATAGTTAGGCCAAAAAATGGCTAGAATGAGGCAGTAGCGCTCACTAATAATGATGAATGCATGAATCAATCAGTCACTGAATCATTCAAGCATGTTTCATCAGTCAAGTAGGTCATAATTGGCATTGTCACGTTTTGATGGTAGCGAAGTTTCATACATACACAAGTGTGTTGATCCATCAGCAATTATCATACATCAACCAGAGTATAGTCAAATCAACCCAATCTGTTTATCCTAATACTCTGATATTTGCATGAGCCTCTATCACATTGCATTGCTAATTTCCAAAGACGTGTACAGACTATGTCTTAATGCAATGATAACATGATACAGTACTTACTATGTTTGTCGGTTCAAACCTATCACACCGGCTTTCAAACTAAAATTACAAGTGCGTTCTGCGCTATAATACAGTGTAACTTTCAAAGCATTCGGCCATAAACACATATTCATAAATCAATATATATATATATATATATATGATAGAGAGACCTTTAGGTGCTATTTTTTTCATCCTTCTTTTGACCAAAACATTAATCCTCCAAAAGGCTTGGGGGATTAATTAATTTAAAAACATTAAAAACATTAATCCCACAAGCCTTTTTTCGACAACGGCGTTGCGCCAGGTGAAGCACGTGGCGTCTGATAGCCCTTCTACCAAGTTGTTCCGCGAGCTGAAGCAAGTCTGTTCAAATTCATCGTGTCTTTCCTTGGACCCAGTGCATTTGGCAATCACTTATGAATATGCTCAGTGGGGCAAGAGAACCAAAGGATCAAAGATCCTTCGCAGGCTTCTGAATAAATGGAACCACATTGACCCTGCCGCCACAGGAGCTTCTTGGGGACCGTTTTTCACAGGGGAGGCACCGCCAATGCTGAGCAGAGAAGAAGAGCGATTCAGACAACAAATCCTGGAGGAATCCATGAGCTCCTCGAGGGCAAAGGAGGTGATACAGAGGTTAGATGCAGAGTGTCCCTTATATTGTCGCGTGACCTTTATTGAAGTTTTGGCCGCCATTGTCAAGGAGCATTCGGCTGAAGTGAACAGAAAAGTGACAGGCATGTCAAAGGAGGTTCGGAAGGTGCTATGGGCTGCTGCAGCTCCGGACACAATGGAGTGGCTTCTACATGGAACACGGTTCCGACATGAATTGCCCTCACACCTTTGGGCATTTCTCCCAAGTTGGACGTCTTCTAACGAAGCGCTCCACGCAGAAGTGAACAGCTGGTCGCGCTCCATCCGTATGTTGCACCAAAGCACGCTGAGATTGAAAATGCAAATTTTGCAGCTGGGCAAACTTTTGCCGCATCATGTTGCCCAATGTTTTCCTACGAGTCGCCAGTGGACTGAGTCTATTGTTTTGGCGCGGGCCCTGTCTAGCGTTGTGTGGACGGATGATGCTTGGGTGGAGTTTTGCTCCCTGCCCCTGAAGGCCGCAGTGCCGTTGCACCGATTGAGGCAGACAGAAACCTCCTTGGTGCGGCCGGCGCGCTGCGCAGAAGAAGCCTGCGTGTGTCATGAAAACAAATTTGAAAAGGAATGTGCACAACGTTCTTCGGAAAAGTTCGCTGAGAAGCGCCGGTAGACGCCCAATTTGATCACAGGGCTGCGAACAAAAAGACACGGCGGCGCGAAAGCTTCAGGATCGTTGCGTGTTCTTGTAGTATCCAGAGATGTCATTCTTGGACATGTCATTCTTAGATTTTGAGATGATGAGCCCACCAATGTCTGTGTAAGGCAAGGACTTCCCAATGGCTCGCGTGCAATTGTGCTCCTTGTGCGCAGGTCATGTGCAGAAAGCTGACTCCTCAGAGGCGGCGCCCTAGTTTCTGTCAGCGTCGGTCCCCGGGCTTTGTTGTTTATGTTAAACAACAAGGTGCCGCTAGTTCATATCCTGCGCAAGGTTTTTGTTCTCCACAGCATTGGAAGGTTGAATCACTGTCTGAAAGTGGGCCACAGTTTCGCGCAGAAGATGTAGCATATTGACGGGAGGATCTCTTGGGGCTCTTGGTCTCAGAGGTGTCTGCAGTCCCTCCTTAAGTGTGACGCGTTGCGTTCATCCCCGAACCGACAGAAAATTTCATTTGATGGTCAGACACTTACACTTTCATA
Source organism: Symbiodinium kawagutii (assembly GCA_009767595.1). NCBI lineage: Eukaryota > Dinophyceae > Suessiales > Symbiodiniaceae > Symbiodinium > Symbiodinium kawagutii. Next base: position 10 of record VSDK01019126.1, on the reverse strand, counting down.
GTCGAAAGAA